>JABXNX010001525.1:0-12462 GCA_014843695.1 Archivesica marissinica | reverse complement strand
TCCATCAAACATGTAACAGTCTATAGCGTAGCAATGTTTGTATAGTATGCATGTACTTATGTCGTGCCATTGCCATCAAACAATTAACAGTCTATAGAGTAGCAATGTTTGTATAGTATGCGTGCACGTACTTATGTCGTGTCATTGCCATCAAACAAGTAACAGTCTATAGTGTAGCAATGTTTCTATAGTATGCGTGCACGTACTTATGCCGTGTCATTTCCATCAAACATGTAACAGTCTATAGTGTAGCAATGTTTGTATAGTATCGATGTACTTATGTCGTGTCATTGCCATCAAACAAGTAACAGTCTATAGTGTAGCAATGATTGTATAGTATGCGTGCACGTACCTATATCGTGTCATTGGCATCAAACAAGTAACAGTCTATAGCGTAGCAATGTTTGTATAGTATGCGTGCACGTACATATGTCGTGTCATTGGCATCAAACAAGTAACAGTCTATAGCTTAGCAATGTTTGGATAGTATGCGTGCACGTACTTATGTCGTGTCATTGGCATCAAACAAGTAATAATCTATAGCGTAGCAATGTTTGAACAGTATGTGTGCACGTACTTATGTCGTGTCATTGGCATCAAACAAGTAACCGTCTATAGTGTAGCAATGTTTGTATTGTATGCGTGCATGTACTTATGTCGTGTCATTGGCATCAAACAAGTAACCGTCTATAGTGTAGCAATATTTGTATTGTATGCGTGCACGTACTTATGTCGTGTCATTGCCATCAAACAAGTAACAGTCTATGGAGTAGCAATATTTGTATAGTATGCACGTAATTATGTCGTGTCATTGGCATCAAACAAGTAACAGTCTATAGTATAGCAATGTTTGTATAGTATGCACGAACTTATGTCGTGTCATTGCCATCAAACAAGTAACAGTCTATAGAGTAGCAATGTTTGTATAGTATGCGTGCACTTACTTATGTCGTGTCATTGCCATCAAACAAGTAACAGTCTATAGTGTAGCAATGTTTGTATAGTATGCGTGCACGTACTTATGCGTGTCATTGCCATCAAACATGTAACAGTCTATAGTGTAGCAATGTTTTATAGTATGCATGTACTTATGTCGTGTCATTGCCATCAAACAAGTAACAGTCTATAGTGTAGCAATGTTTGTATAGTATGCACGTACTTATGTCGTGTCATTGCCATCAAACAAGTAACAGTCTATAGTGTAGCAATGTTTGTATAGTATGCACGTACTTATGTCGTGTCATTGCCATCAAACAAGTAACAGTCTATAGTGTAGCAATGTTTGTATAGTATGCGTGCACGTACTTATGTCGTGTCATTGCCATCAAACAAGTAACAGTCTATAGTGTAGCAATGTTTGTATAGTATGCGTGCACGTACTTATGTCGTGTCATTGCCATCAAACAAGTAACAGTCTATAGTGTAGCAATGTTTGTATAGTATGTGCACGTACTTATGTCGTGTCATTGGCATCAAACAAGTAACAGTCTATAGTGTAGCAATGTTTGTATAGTATGCGTGCACGTACTTATGTCGTGTCATTGCCATCAAACAAGTAACAGTCTATAGTGTAGCAATGTTTGTATAGTATGCGTGCACGTACTTATGTCGTGTCATTGCCATCAAACAAGTAACAGTCTATAGAGTAGCAATGTTTGTATAGTATGCACGTACTTATGTCGTGTCATTGGCATCAAACAAGTAACAGTCTATAGTATAGCAATGTTTGTATAGTATGCACGAACTTATGTCGTGTCATTGCCATCAAACAAGTAACAGTCTATAGAGTAGCAATGTTTGTATAGTATGCGTGCACGTACTTATGTCGTGTCATTGCCATCAAACAAGTAACAGTCTATAGTGTAGCAATGTTTGTATAGTATGCGTGCACGTACTTATGCCGTGTCATTGCCATCAAACATGTAACAGTCTATAGTGTAGCAATGTTTATATAGTATGCATGTACTTATGTCGTGTCATTGCCATCAAACAAGTAACAGTCTATAGTGTAGCAATGTTTGTATAGTATGCACGTACTTATGTCGTGTCATTTCCATCAAACATGTAACAGTCTATAGTGTAGCAATGTTTGTATAGTATGCATGTACTTATGTCGTGCCATTGCCATCAAACAATTAACAGTCTATAGAGTAGCAATGTTTGTATAGTATGCGTGCACGTACTTATGTCGTGTCATTGCCATCAAACAAGTAATAGTCTATAGTGTAGCAATGTTTCTATAGTATGCGTGCACGTACTTATGCCGTGTCATTTCCATCAAACATGTAACAGTCTATAGTGTAGCAATGATTGTATAGTATGCGTGCACGTACCTATGTCGTGACATTGGCATCAAACAAGTAACAGTCTATAGCGTAGCAATGTTTGTATAGTATGCGTGCACGTACATATGTCGTGTCATTGGCATCAAACAAGTAACAGTCTATAGCATAGCAATGTTTGGATAGTATGCGTGCACGTACTTATGTCGTGTGATTGGCATCAAACAAGTAACAGTCTATAGCGTAGCAATGTTTGAACAGTATGTGTGCACGTACCTATGTCGTGTCATTGGCATCAAACAAGTAACAGTCTATAGTGTAGCAATGTTTGTATTGTATGCGTGCACGTACTTATGTCGTGTAATTGCCATCAAACAGGTAACAGTCCATAGAGTAGCAATTTTTGTATAGTATGCACGAACTTATGTCGTGTCATTGCCATCAAACAAGTAACAGTCTATAGAGTAGCAATGTTTGTATAGTATGCGTGCACGTACTTATGTCGTGTCATTGCCATCAAACAAGTAACAGTCTATAGTGTAGCAATGTTTGTATAGTATGCGTGCACGTACTTATGCCGTGTCATTGCCATCAAACATGTAACAGTCTATAGTGTAGCAATGTTTGTATAGTATGCACGTACTTATGTCGTGTCATTGGCATCAAACAAGTAACAGTCTATAGTGTAGCAATATTTGTATAGTATGCACGTACTTATATCGTGTCATTGCCATCAAACAAGTAACAGTCTATAGTGCAGCAATGTTTGTATAGTATGCACGAACTTATGTCGTGTCATTGCCATCAAACAAGTAACAGTCTATAGAGTAGCAATGTTTGTATAGTATGCGTGCACGTACTTATGTCGTGTTATTGCCATCAAACAAGTAACAGTCTATAGTGTAGCAATGTTTGTATAGTATGCGTGCAGGTACTTATGCCGTGTCATTGCCATCAAACATGTAACAGTCTATAGTGTAGCAATGTTTGTATAGTATGCATGTACTTATGTCGTGTCATTGCCATCAAAAAGTAACAGTCTATAGAGTAGCAATGTTTGTATAGTATGCACGTACTTATGTCGTGTCTTTGGCATCAAACAAGTAACAGTCAATAGTGTAGTAATGTTTGTATAGTATGCACGTACTTATGTCGTGTCATTGCCATCAAACAAGTAACAGTCTATAGCGTAGCAATATTTGTACAGTATGCACGTACTTATGTCGTGTCATTGGCATCAAACAAGTAACAGTCTATAGTGTAGCAATGCTTGTACAGTATGCACGTACTTATGTCGTGTCATTGCCATTAAACAAGTAACAGTCTATAGCGTAGCAATGTTTGTAAAGTATGAACGTACTAATGTCGTTTCATTGGCATCAGACAAGTAACAGTCTATAGTGTAGCAATGTTTGTACAGTATGCACGTACTTATGTCGTGTCATTGCCATCAAACAAGTAACAGTCTATAGTGTAGCAATGTTTGTATAGTATGCGTGCACATACTTATGTCGTGTCATTGCCATCAAACAAGTAACAGTCTATAGTGTAGCAATGATTGTATAGTATGCGTGCACGTACCTATGTCGTGTCATTGGCATCAAACAAGTATTAGTCTATAGCTTAGCAATGTTTGTATAGTATGCGTGCACGTACTTATGTCGTGTCATTGGCATCAAACAAGTAATAATCTATAGCGTAGCAATGTTTGTACAGTATGTGTGCACGTACTTATGTCGTGTCATTGGCATCAAACAAGTAACAGTCTATAGTGTAGCAATGTTTGTATTGTATGCGTGCACGTACTTATGTCGTGTCATTGCCATCAAACAAGTAACAGTCTATAGAGTATCAATGTTTGTATAATATGCACGTACTTATGTCGTGTCATTGGCATCAAACAAGTAACAGTCTATAGTGTAGCAATGTTTGTATAGTATGCACGAACTTATGTCGTGTCATTGCCATCAAACAAGTAACAGTCTATAGTGTAGCAATGTTTGTATAGTATGCGTGCACGTACCTATGCCGTGTCATTGCCATCAAACCTGTAACAGTCTATAGTGTAGCAATGATTTTTATAGTATGCATGTACTTATGTCGTGTCATTGCCATCAAACAAGTAACAGTCTATAGTGTAGCAATGTTTGTATTGTATGCGTGCACGTACTTATGTCGTGTCATTGCCATCAAACAAGTAACAGTCTATAGAGTAGCAATGTTTGTATAGTATGCACGTACTTATGTCGTGTCATTGGCATCAAACAAGTAACAGTCTATAGTATAGCAATGTTTGTATAGTATGCACGTACTTATGTCGTGTCATTGCCATCAAACAAGTAACAGTCTATAGAGTAGCAATGTTTGTATAGTATGCGTGCACGTACTTATGTCGTGTCATTGCCATCAAACAAGTAACAGTCTATAGTGTAGCAATGTTTGTATAGTATGCACGTAATTATGTCGTGTCATTGGCATCAAACATGTAACAGTCTATAGTGTAGCAATGTTTGTATAGTATGCATGTACTTATGTCGTGTCATTGCCATCAAACAAGTAACAGTCTATAGTGTAGCAATGTTTGTATAGTATGCACGTACTTATGTCGTGTCATTTCCATCAAACATGTAACAGTCTATAGTGTAGCAATGTTTGTATAGTATGCATGTACTTATGTCGTGTCATTGCCATCAAACAAGTAACAGTCTATAGTGTAGCAATGTTTCTATAGTATGCGTGCACGTACTTATGCCGTGTCATTGCCATCAAACATGTAACAGTCTATAGGTAGCAATGTTTGTATAGTATGGATGTACTTATGTCGTGTCATTGCCATCAAACAAGTAACATTCTATCGTGTAGCAATGATTGTATAGTATGCGTGCACGTACCTATGTCGTGTCATTGGCATCAAACAAGTAACAGTCTATAGCGTAGCAATGTTTGTATAGTATGCGTGCACGTACCTATGTCGTGTCATTGGCATCAAACAAGTAACAGTCTATAGAGTAGCAATGTTTGTATAGTATGCGTGCACGTACCTATGTCGTGTCATTGGCATCAAACAAGTAACAGTCTATAGAGTAGCAATGTTTGTATAGTATGCGTGCACGTACTTATGTCGTGTCATTGGCATCAAACAAGTAACAGTCTATAGCGTAGCAATGTTTGTATAGTATGCACGTACTTATGTCGTGTCATTGGCATCAAACAAGTAACAGTCTATAGTGTAGCAATGTTTGTATAGTATGGTGCACGTACTTATGTCGTGTCATTGGCATCAAACAAGTAACAGTCTATAGTGTAGCAATGTTTGTATAGTATGCACGTACTTATGTCGTGTCATTGCCATCAAACAAGTAACAGTCTATAGTGTAGCAATGTTTGTATAGTATGCACGAACATATGTCGTGTCATTGCCATCAAACAAGTAACAGTCTATAGAGTAGCAATGTTTGTATAGTATGCGTGCACGTTCTTATGTCGTGTCATTGCCATCAAACAAGTAACAGTCTATAGTGTAGCAATGTTTGTATAGTATGCATGTACTTATGTCGTGTCATTGCCATCAAACAAGTAACAGTCTATAGCATAGCAATGTTTGTACAGTATGCACGTACTTATGTCGTGTCATTGCCATCAAACAAGTAACAGTCTATAGCATAGTAATGTTTGTAAAGTATGCACGTACTTATGTCGTGTCATTGGCATCAAACAAGTAACATTCTATAGTGTAGCAATGTTTGTACAGTATGCACGTACTTATGTCGTGTCACTGCCATTAAACAAGTAACAGTCTATAGCGTAGCAATGTTTGTAAATTATGAACGTACTTATGTCGTTTCATTGGCATCAGACAAGTGACAGTCTATAGGGTAGCAATGTTTGTATAGTTTGCACGTACTTATGTCGTGTCATTGGCATCAAACAAGTAACAGTCTATAGTGTAGCAATGTTTGTATAGTATGCGTGCACGTACTTATGTCGTGTCATTGCCATCAAACAAGTAACAGTCTATAGTGTAGCAATGATTGTATAGTATGCGTGCACGTACCTATGTCGTGTCATTGGCATCAAACAAGTAACAGTCTATAGCGTAGCAATGTTTGTATAGTATGCGTGCACGTACTTATGTCGTGTCATTGCCATCAAACAAGTAACAGTCTATAGTGTAGCAATGATTGTATAGTATGCGTGCACGTACTTATGTCGTGTCATTGCCATCAAACAAGTAACAGACTATAGTGTAGCAATGTTGGTATAGTATGCACGTACTTATGTCGTGTCATTAGCATCAAACAAGTAACAGTCTATAGCTTAGCAATGTTTGGATAGTATGCGTGTACATACTTATGTCGTGTCATTGGCATCAAACAAGTAATAATCTATAGCTTAGCAATGTTTGAACAGTATGTGTGCACGTACTTATGTCGTGTCATTGGCATCAAAGAAGTAACCGTCTATAGTGTAGCAATGTTTGTATTGTATGCGTGCACGTACTTATGTCGTGTCATTGCCATCAAACAAGTAACAGTCTATAGAGTAGCAATGTTTGTATAGTATGCACGTACTTATGTCGTGTCATTGCCATCAAACAAGTAACAGTCTATAGTGTAGCAATGTTTGTATAGTATGCACGAACATATGTCGTGTCATTGCCATCAAACAAGTAACAGTCTATAGAGTAGCAATGTTTGTATTGTATGCGTGCACGTTCTTATGTCGTGTCATTGCCATCAAACAAGTAACAGTCTATAGTGTAGCAATGTTTGTATAGTATGCATGTACTTATGTCGTGTCATTGCCATCAAACAAGTAACAGTCTATAGCATAGCAATGTTTGTACAGTATGCACGTACTTATGTCGTGTCATTGCCATCAAACAAGTAACAGTCTATAGCATAGTAATGTTTGTAAAGTATGCACGTACTTATGTCGTGTCATTGGCATCAAACAAGTAACATTCTATAGTGTAGCATGTTTTACAGTATGCACGTACTTATGTCGTGTCATTGGCATCAACAAGTAAAGTCTATAGTATAGCTGTTTGTATAGTATGCACGAACTTATGTCGTGTCATTGCCATCAAACAAGTAACAGTCTATAGAGTAGCAATGTTTGTATAGTATGCGTGCCATACTTATGTCGTGTCATTGCCATCAAACAAGTAACAGTCTATAGTGTAGCAATGTTTGTATAGTATGCGTGCACGTACTTATGCCGTGTCATTGCCATCAAACATGTAACAGTCTATAGTGTAGCAATGTTTGTATAGTATGCATGTACTTATGTCGTGTCATTGCCATCAAACAAGTAACAGTCTATAGTGTAGCAATGTTTGTATAGTATGCACGTACTTATGTCGTGTCATTTCCATCAAACATGTAACAGTCTATAGTGTAGCAATGTTTGTATAGTATGCATGTACTTATGTCGTGCCATTGCCATCAAACAATTAACAGTCTATAGAGTAGCAATGTTTGTATAGTATGCGTGCACGTACTTATGTCGTGTCATTGCCATCAAACAAGTAATAGTCTATAGTGTAGCAATGTTTCTATAGTATGCGTGCACGTACTTATGCCGTGTCATTTCCATCAAACAAGTAACAGTCTATAGTGTAGCAATGTTTGTATAGTATGAACGTACTTATGTCGTGTCATTGCCATCAAACAAGTAACAGTCTATAGTGTAGCAATGCTTGTATAGTATGCGTGCACGTACCTATGTCGTGTCATTGGCATCAAACAAGTAACAGTCTATAGCGTAGCAATGTTTGTATAGTATGCGTGCACGTACATATGTCGTGTCATTGGCATCAAACAAGTAACAGTCTATAGCTTAGCAATGTTTGGATAGTATGCGTGCACGTACTTATGTCGTGTGATTGGCATCAAACAAGTAACAGTCTATAGCGTAGCAATGTTTGAACAGTATGTGTGCACGTACTTATGTCGTGTCATTGGCATCAAACAAGTAACAGTCTATAGTGTAGCAATGTTTGTATTGTATGCGTGCACGTACTTATGTCGTGTAATTGCCATCAAACAAGTAACAGTCTATAGAGTAGCAATGTTTGTATAGTATGCACGAACTTATGTCGTGTCATTGCAATCAAACAAGTAACAGTCTATAGAGTAGCAATGTTTGTATAGTATACGTGCACGTACTTAGGTCGTGTCATTGCCATCAAACAAGTAACAGTCTATAGTGTAGCAATGTGTGTGTAGTATGCGTGCACGTACTTATGCCGTGTCATTGCCATCAAACATGTAACAGTCTATAGTGTAGCAATATTTGTATAGTATGCACGTACTTATATCGTGTCATTGCCATCAAACAAGTAACAGTCTATAGTGTAGCAATGTTTGTATAGTATGCACGTAATTATGTCGTGTCATTGGCATCAAACAAGTAACAGTCTATAGTGTAGCAATATTTGTATAGTATGCACGTACTTATATCGTGTCATTGCCATCAAACAAGTAACAGTCTATAGTGTAGCAATGTTTGAATAGTATGCACGAACTTATGTCGTGTCATTGCCATCAAACAAGTACAGTCTATAGAGTAGCAATGTTTGTATAGTATGCGTGCACGTACATATGTCGTGTCATTGCCATCAATCAAGTAACAGTCTATAGTGTAGCAATGTTTGTATAGTATGCGTGCAGGTACTTATGCCGTGTCATTGCCATCAAACATGTAACATTCTATAGTGTAGCAATGTTTGTATAGTATGCACGTACTTATGTCGTGTCTTTGGCATCAAACAAGTAACAGTCAATAGTGTAGTAATGTTTGTATAGTATGCACGTACTTATGTCGTGTCATTGCCATCAAACAAGTAACAGTCTATAGCGTAGCAAAGTTTGTACAGTATGCACGTACTTATGTCGTGTCATTGCCATCAAACAAGTAACAGTCTATAGCATAGTAATGTTTGTAAAGTATGCACGTACTTATGTCGTGTCATTGGCATCAAACAAGTAACAGTCTATAGTGTAGCAATGTTTGTACAGTATGCACATACTTATGCCGTGTCATTGCCATTAAATAAGTAACAGTCTATAGCGTAGCAATGTTTGTAAAGTATGAACGTACTTATGTCGTTTCATTGGCATCAGACAAGTGACAGTCTATAGGGTAGCAATGTTTGTATAGTTTGCACGTACTTATGTTGTGTCAGTGGCATCAAACAAGTAACAGTCTATAGTGTAGCAATGATTGTATAGTATGCGTGCACGTACCTATGTCGTGTCATTGGCATCAAACAAGTAATAATCTATAGCGTAGCAATGTTTGTATAGTATGTGTGCACGTACTTATGTCGTGTCATTGGCATCAAACAAGTAACAGTCTATAGTGTAGCAATGTTTGTATAGTATGCACGAACTTATGTCGTGTCATTGCCATCAAACATGTAACAGTCTATAGTGTAGCAATGTTTGTATAGTATGCGTGCAGGTACTTATGCCGTGTCATTGCCATCAAACAAGTAACAGTCTATAGAGTAGCAATGTTTGTATAGTATGCACGTACTTATGTCGTGTCTTTGGCATCAAACAAGTAACAGTCTATAGAGTAGCAATGTTTGTATAGTATGCACGTACTTATGTCGTGTCTTTGGCATCAAACAAGTAAAAGTCAATAGTGTAGTAATGTTTGTATAGTATGCACGTACTTATGTCGTGTCATTGCCATCAAACAAGTAACAGTCTATAGCGTAGCAATGTTTGTACAGTATGCACGTCCTTATGTCGTGTCATTGCCATCAAACAAGTAACAGTCTATAGCATAGTAATGTTTGTAAAGTATGCACGTACTTATGTCGTGTCATTGGCATCAAACAAGTAACAGTCTATAGTGTAGCAATGTTTGTACAGTATGCACGTACTTATGTCGTGTCATTGCCATTAAACAAGTAACAGTCTATAGCGTAGCAATGTTTGTAAGGTATGAACGTACTTATGTCGTTTCATTGGCATCAGACAAGTGACAGTCTATAGGGTAGCAATGTTTGTAAAGTTTGCACGTACTTATGTCGTGTCAGTGGCATCAAACAAGTAACAGTCTATAGTGTAGCAATGTTTGTATAGTATGCGTGCACGTACTTATGTCGTGTCATTGGCATCAAACAAGTAATAATCTATAGCGTAGCAATGTTTGCACAGTATGTGTGCACGTACATATGTCGTGTCATTGGCATCAAACAAGTAACAGTCTATAGTGTAGCAATGTTTGTATTGTATGCGTGTTCGTACTTATGTCGTGTCATTGCAATCAAACAAGTAACAGTCTATAGAGTAGCAATGTTTGTATAGTATGTACCTACTTATGTCGTGTCATTGGCATCAAACAAGTAACAGTCTATAGTGTAGCAATGTTTGTACAGTATGCATGTACTTAAGTCGTGTCATTGCCATTAAACAAGTAACAGTCTATAGCGTAGCAATGTTTGTAAAGTATGAACGTACTTATGTCGTGTCAGTGGCATCAAACAAGTAACAGTCTATAGTGTAGCAATGATTGTATAGTATGCGTGCACGTACCTATGTCGTGTCATTGGCATCAAACAAGTAATAATCTATAGCGTAGCAATGTTTGTACAGTATGTGTGCACGTACTTATGTTGTGTCATTGGCATCAAACAAGTAACAGTCTATAGTGTAGCAATGTTTGTATTGTATGCGTGCACGTACTTATGTCGTGTCATTGCCATCAAACAAGTAACAGTCTATAGGGTAGCAATGTTTGTATAGTATGCACGTACTTATGTCGTGTCATTGGCATCAAACAAGTAACAGTCTATAGTGTAGCAATGTTTGTATAGTATGCACGTACTTATGTCGTGTCATTGCCATCAAACAAGTAACAGTCTATAGAGTAGCAATGTTTGTATAGTATGCGTGCACGTACTTATGTCGTGTCATTGCCATCAAACAAGTAACAGTCTATAGTGTAGCAATGTTTGTATAGTATGCGTGCAGGTACTTATGCCGTGTCATTGCCATCAAACATGTAACAGTCTATAGTGTAGCAATGTTTGTATAGTATGCACGTACTTATGTCGTGTCATTGCCATCAAACAAGTAACAGTCTATAGAGTAGCAATGTTTGTATAGTATGCACGTACTTATGTCGTGTCATTGGCATCAAACAAGTAACAGTCAATAGTGTAGTAATGTTTGTATAGTATGCACGTACTTATGTCGTGTCATTGCCATCAAACAAGTAACAGTCTATAGTGTAGCAATGTTTGTATAGTATGCACGTACTTATGTCGTGTCATTGCCATCAAACAAGTAACAGTCTATAGTGTAGCAATGTTTGTATAGTATGCACGTACTTATGTCGTGTCATTGCCATCAAACAAGTAACAGTCTATAGTCTAGCAATGTTTGTACAGTATGCGTGCACGTACTTAGGTCGTGTCATTGCTATCAAATAAGTAACAGTCTATAGCTTAGCAATGTTTGTATAGTATGCGTGCACGTACTTATGCCGTGTCATTGCCATCAAACAAGTAACAGTATATAGTGTAGCAATGTTTGTATAGTATGCGTGCACGTACTTATTCCGTCTCATTGGCATCAAACAAGTAAAAGTCTATAGTGTAGCAATGTTTGTATAGTATGCTTGCACGTACGTATGTCGTGTCATTGGCGCATCAAACAAATAATAGTCTATAGTGTAGCAATGTTTGTATAGTATGCACGTACTTATGTCGTGTCATTGACATCAAACAAGTAACAGTCTATAGTGTAGCAATGTCTGTATAGTACATGTATGCACGTACATATGCCGTGTCATTGCCATCAAACAAGTAACAGTCTATCGTGTAGTAATGCTTGAATAGTATGCTTGCACGTACATATGTCGTGTCATTGCCATCAAACAAGTAACAGTCTATAGTGTAGCAATGTTTGTACAGTATGCGTGCACGTACTTATGTCGTATCATTGCCATCAAACAAGTAACAGTCTATAGTGTAGCAATGTTGGTATAGTATGCACGTACTTATGTCGTGTCATTGGCATCAAACAAGTAACAGTCTATAGCGTAGCAATGTTTGTATAGTATGCATGTACTTATGTCGTGTCATTGGCATCAAACAAGTAACAGTCTATAGTGTAGCAATGTTTATATTGTATGCACGTACTTATGTCGTGTCATTGAC
>JABXNX010001524.1:0-12466 GCA_014843695.1 Archivesica marissinica | reverse complement strand
TCGTTAATTCCGCTTGATGTGCATCTAGTGTTGGTTGTTTGATTGTCAATGTGTCTGAATGGTGGTTCCACACATGTCCAAGAACACTACATATTTCTGAATCCGCTCGATCATTATCAGGTATACGGCCTTTCACCATCTCACTGTTTGATACCCATTCTCTCAAATTCATTGATGCTTCGTTAAACATTGTCCTGGCTCTTCCGTACATGTCTAATGCTTCTGTTTCGGTCATTTTTATCTTTTCAGCTATTTCAGTTTTATAACTTTCCAAATGTGCTTCAACTGTAGCTCCTAATAAAAAGGGGCTTGATATTACACCAAATGGAACACGACAGAATCTGTATTCTTGAACATTATTTTGGTCAGTGGATGGATTCATACAAGATTTCAACCATAGAAATCTGGTCACATCTCTTTCACTTTTCTGTAATCCAATATGAAGGAATGCTTTCTCTATATCAGCGACTAAGGCAATAGGGTACAATCTGAATCATAACAGAAGTCCACAAAGATCATGTAACTTAACTGGTCCTCTAAGTAAACACTCATTCAAACTTTTGTTTTCTTGTTTTGTTTTTGCGGATGCATCATACACTACACGAAGCTTTGTAGTTGTTTTCAAGGGGGTAACGACAGCATGGTGTGGTATATAGTGTATGGGCCCATCTTTCATTGAATCATCAACTGGTTCAATCACGCCTTTAAGTAGTTGGTCTTGAATTATACCTTTCAAGAATTTCAGGTCTGTTTTTCATCTTTTGAATACATGATTTCAGGCGACCATAAGCGAGTGCTCTATTTTTTTGTAATTCACTATGTTCACGTTTCCACGGCCAGGTCACTTGATATCTCCCGTCTTCAAATTTTAATGTATCTTTGAATTGATCCATTGCTTCTTCGTCTGCTGAAGTTGTTTGTTTGTTTGTCAACAATTCCAATTGCTTCTGTATTCCAGAAATCTGCGAGATCTGGTTTTTGTGAAACACAACTATCTACACTTTGAAACACACTTTCTTTTGTAACGTCATTCCCATATGTTAGTACAAGCATACTTGTATAATGTTTGTTTTCATCACAGTCATGTGTTCGACCAGTTAATATCCACCCTAATTTGGATGCAAGGAGGTATAATCCAGGCTGAAGTTCTATTCTTTGCGAAAGAACTATGTCGAGGTAAAAATCATTTCCTATCAGAAGGTCAACCGAGGAATATTCATTGTCGGTAGGAATGGAATCAGCAAGTCCCACACTATTGATCAAGTGGTCTAAGTTGTTGATGGACGATACGTTAAAACGTCTCCTATGAATATTTCCACTTATCACTGGAACTATGTTTGCACTAATATCCATTGTACTTCCGTCCTTTAATTTCAGGGGAAATGTTGTTGAATCTGTCTTAATTGCCTTTCCCTCTTTTAAACATCTAAAACAGCTGCCTTTAATACGACGTTTTCTGTCTTCAATGGTTTGATAAGTTAAACATTAATCACTCCAATGTTCATTCTGACAATATCTACAAAGGTTTGAGTAAGAACTTCTTTTCTTGTTGTTTGAACTTGTACTTTTATTAACTAGAAGCGACTCCGTTGATGTTAACGGAGAAGTCGTATTTGAACTGACTTGGATCTGTTGCTATGGTTTTGAGGTTTGATCCATCTTTGCTCCTGCTTTTTCACATGCACACACGTACTCTTGTAATTGGTCTCTGAGACTTTTGATTGTCCACTCCGTTTTGGACCCTTTGGTGAAACTCTAGGTGTCTCAAGACATCTTCCGGCAGTTTCGAACGTATTAGCGAGACAAGCACATGCTGGTTAATGTATTCTTCAAGAACTTCTAAGCTCCGTAGATTTCTTTCTACAATATCAACAAATGCACGTAGGCTTTGGACCTTGTTAGATGGTGAAGAAACATTCATCAACGTTTTGATGTGTAGATCTACCACGTCCTGTTTGTTATCAAAACGTTCATGTAGAATACTTATAGCTACATCATAAGTGTCGTTCGATAAGGCTAGTCCATCTACCGCGCGTCCTTGAGTTTACTAAGTAGGTAACTGAACTTTTCGAGTATTTCATTGTTAAGCACGGTACACTCAAAGGCATCCCAAAATGTTGTCCACCGGAGCTTATCTCCGTTGAAGAAACCCAATTCCAACTGCGGTAACTTGACTGTATTTGGTTGCTTTCTTTCACTTTCATGTCTCAATAAGAAATCCTGTTGTTGGTCCATTTGTGTGACCATGAAACGTTGCATTTGCTCTTGAAAACGTAATAATCTGTCAGTTTGAATTTGCTCCGACATCACATGCTTAGAGTCGATGTCTTTATCAGAAAGTTCAATGAATTGTTCCAACTCCAGATAATTTTGTTCTGAATCAAGAACTAATTGACAATCATCATCAATTACCTGTTGTGTAAAATCTTTATCACTGTCACCAACTGCATCCGCTAACTCCTTTTACGTTTCTTCCAATTTTCCACAATACCATTTGAGTATTTTAGAACACACTTTAGCACTTTTCACTATTTCACTTTTATCATACTTATGTGAATCACCACACAATATGTTCATTGCTTTATCTAGCTCTCTCGCAAGAGTATTTCGGAATCTAGTCCGAACTCCTTTGATGTAAGTCACGTTAGCCATCTTGAATTTGTTTAACGAGACACTAATACACAAATACACACGGTTCCGGCGCCAAACAATGTAGCGAAGGCCTTTTTGATTTTAACTTTAAATCAACGCCACATGGATGAGGAGAGTTCGCATAGTTAATAAAGAGAAATAATAAATAAAGTCCACATTACCATTTCTATCCTTTAATGATGTCCACTGCTTTTAATTTTATTCCATAGTTACTAACGTTATTAACGCGCTTGTTTCTCTCTTAGTTCTCTCCCAGGGAGTTTGGCTTTCACGTCCTATACATACTCGCCAGGACCTCGTGATCCTCGTGAAGTATGCAAAGCACGTGAAAGTCATGCTATGTAAGTTTTAGTTACATAAGTGAAAAACGGAGCAACTCCGTTCATTGTTCATGAACTATAAAATATCGCCTAAATTCGCGACAACATGTTGACATTTCTTTGTACATTCGAGGGAAAACAGTGTTCGACTATCTAATACACGTGTACACAACATCAACCATGAAAGAACTGTCGATGCTTTCAGAGACCTCCATCTATTTCATCGCAATCCAATGCGCTTGGTGCTTCATATATACAGTTAATATCAATGCCACCAAATTACATTCTAAACTATGTCTACCAAACGTCTTCGTGAATGTGAAATGTGTAGGAAGACTTTAAGTTCAGCTGCATAACTGCGGATACATCAACGCATTCATATAGGAGAGCGGCCGTATGCATGTCAAGTCTGCACAAAGGTTTTTAGTTCAACGGGACTTCTACGAAGGCATCAGAAGATTCACACAGGAGAACGTCCTTATGAATGTCATATCTGCAAAACTGCTTTTATTTCAGCTGAGAGTCTTCATCGGCACTCGAGCATTCATACTGGAGATCGCCCTTATGAGTGTGAATTGTGCAAACAGACTTTTAGTCAAATTGGAATTCTTCGAAGGCATCAACTCATTCACACAGGAGAACGCTCGTATGAATGTGAAATCTGCAAAAAGAAGTTTAGTCAGGATGGATATCTTCAAATTCATCAGCGCATTCATACTGGCGAGCGCCCATATGAGTGCGATATATGCAACAGTGCTTTTATTGTAGCTGGAAGTCTTCGGAAGCATCAGCGCATTCATACAGGGAGAACGTAAATATTAATGTTAAATTTACAAGATGGCATTTTGTGAGGCTGGACCTCTTCGAAGTCACCAGTGCATTCATACAGGAGAATACCCATATGAGTGCGAATTCTGCAACATGACTTTTTAGTGAGATTGGCGTCTTCGGAAACATCAGCTAATTCATACACGGGGACGCCAATATGAAGGTTAAGCTGATTCTCTTCGAATGCACCAGCATTCATACTAACGAAAGTTCTTATATAGATCATATCTGTATATAATGTTTTAGTTTAGCGGGATCTGTTCGAAGTCATCAGCTAATTCATACAAGGGAACGCCCATATGTATGTCAAATCTGCATGATACTTTTAGTTAAGCGGGATCTGTTTGGGGACATGCATACAGAAGCACGTCTTTATGGATGTCACGTATGTATGGAGGCTTTTAGATTAACAGGATATCTTCTGTATGAATGCGAAATCTGCAAACAGGAATGTGCTCATGTTGGATGTCTTGGGATGTCTTAGGGTTAAATGGGCATGCAGTCACCAGCCTACTGCAGTTCAGATCGTCGTCACCTTCATTGTTTGTGCTTTATATTGATTTACTGACATTATGAATGTACTGTGCCAACATTATTGTTTTCAATCATTTGAAGTAATTTATTTGTAGATTTTGTATTTCTGTTATTGAATTTATTTTTAGCTAATGTCATGTTTACTACCTATTAAAATAATTAGGCCAACGAAAGTCTTTCATTGCTATTTTCTATTATTAATCTATCCTTTGTATTAAAGAAGGTAACGTCACCTGTTTTAAAATGGAAAGCGTGTTGTACATTGTATTAATGACTTTGCTTACGTGATATTTTAATGTACTTGGACTTTTTGTGAAAGTTATGAAATCTTATTTTGATTTAGGATTGTATTTCGGCTCTCTAAGTAACTCCATTAGCGATTAGCGCAGTGGTATTCACGCTCGCGTCTTACCAATGCAACCAGGGTTCGATCCTTGGACCGGAAAGTATTTGAGATGGTACGGAGGTCGCCAGATCGGACATGTGGGTTTTCTGCGGATAATTCTGTTTCCTCCCACACGAATGACCACATTTATGCTTTCAACCGCGCAAACGAGAGTGATTAATTTAAGTTGTTAAATCTTGTTTCGCAATCGTTGTAAAATAATAAATAAAGTTTATAATAGCTCCTGTTCTCCACAACAAATAACAACAGCAATGGAATTAATGTGCGTACACCAGTTTTAGACGGAACACTCCTCGCAGACAATGCAATTTCATTTTTGAATAACAGTAATGATATATCTTTAAAAATTAATCTTTATGTTCAATAATGTATGCATCGTATTGATGATGAAGAACATACCTTTAATGTTTGAGCTACATGTACATGTTCCACCATTATAATATAGTCCAGTTCCCCATTGTTTTCACAGCCAGTTTAATATGAACTAAGGCATTGCCTCAAATTGGAATCGATCATCGACAGTTCATTTTAAGCGCTATTATAATAGTTCATTATGTATGTATGTTCCATTAATGTTAACCTTGCGAGGACATAGACATGTTTTCCTGGGATCTATCGTCCTCTACTGTCGAACCTCTCGGGAAGATGTAGATATGTTGCGCATCAAAAACCGCAAAGAAGTTAAAAGTATGAGTAGGTTAAAAACATAAATTAAGAAAGTAATGAAATATATGTTGGGTTAAGAGTTTAAAAGCAGCTGGGTAGAACAACTAGGGATGGCATGATCAATACAGCAAACTGTCGTATTGAATTACTGTATGGTAGGGAGATGTACATGTCAGGAGGGAGGTGGTTCCAATCGTAGATTGTTCGTAGAAAATAAGAAAGCTTGTAGTAGTCTGTAGTTGCTGTAATTAACCTATAGCTTCAGGATTGGCAGTGGCGTGCGGGACTGGAGAGGGTAGCTAGTTATTTTTTTATGGGGATAGTAACCAGATCTTTATGAATTTTATACATAAGGGATAACCTACTGTCAATACGCCGTTGATCTAGTCTGCCTAGATTTAGGGAATTTAACATGTCTGTAACACTAGAGGTACGATAGAAGTTAGCCTTTATCCAATTGGATGCTCTTCGCTGGACACTTTCAATATGGTATATCAATGTGTGTGTATGGGACGACCAAATCTCAGAGCCATATTCCAGTTGGTGTCTCACTAGTGGCTGGTAAGCCATGGACATATGGGGTTCGGATTTGACATGGATGTTTCTACGCAGAAATCCTAATGCTTCCTTCTGGTGACGTGGTTAACTTGACATTTGGAGATGTTAAATTCCATGTCCCACACCAACTCCTACTCTTCTAATATCTTAAGATCGTTTTTGTGTGTGACCGACTCATTTGCAGATAAGGATAGATAGACTGCAGTATCATCTGCAAAAATACGGACTTTGGAACTAATGTTTTGTGGGAGGTCTTTGATATAGACTAGGAATAGAAGGGGTGTAAGTACGGATCCCTGTGGAACTCCAGAAGACACAGGAATGACTTCTGAACTAATACCATTAAGGACAACAGACTGGAGTCTATTATCTATAAATACTTTCTCGTGATTGACCTTGTCGAAAGCCTTACTGACGTCTAATAGGATGAGATATCCATGATGGTTATTGTAGACAGAGGAAACTCAGATGTAATGGCCGTCTTAGCCAACAACCTAAGCTGTTAACCAGTAGTACTGTAGACTACTAAGAAATGTGTGTGATCTGGGCTTGTTCAATGACACAACATACATGGCCTGACCTAGTATCGAATCCGGGATATTTCTATTCCAAATCTGACACCACATGTCTTAGTATGCATTTCTTGTTAGATGATTAAGCCTTCGATCGTTTGAATATTGCTAAAAATGAATCATATTTCATTTGCGTTAACTTATTTGCATTGTTATCTCCCTTATCATAATGACATCATTTGCACATTCATAAGTATATTTTATTTCTTATATGATTTTTATGGTGACATATTTTTGTCATAATTCAAGACGAATTCCATTTGTGAGAAATCACGTTTCGTACGCACACCATTTGCACAATAGTAGGTGGATTTTTCTCTTCCGGAATGTTATGGTGGTAAGTATTTTAGAAATTATTCTAGAAAATTAATTCTCAGAAATAAGTGGATAACAGGCACAATACACACTAATTGTTTTGTGCCCTAGGCCTAAGGTCGTTATCTTTTAATAGCAATGTAAGGTGGCGTGTCTGTATGGTTGGTTTAACGTGCACTGGAGCCGTTACGATTGTGCCCTTAGGCAAGTCATTTAAATTCCACGTTGCCTCTTCTCTCTCCCTCGTGGCGATGGATTCCATCAGGAATGAGGTCTCGAGAGTGATTAATATAAGTTGAAATAACTTGTTTCGCAATCGAGCTAAAATAAATTTGTATAGACTAACGTGCGCATAACAAGAACAACTACGCATTCAATTATAAACAGAGCATGTAACGGCTGCAATGCACTAGTGGGACCAGATACCTCGTTTATCTGTGTGGTTGGACGTCGTGAAATGCTCAAGTGAATATTTACATGAAAGCAGAACTTTTTTAGCTTTATTTATTTTACACCGATTGCAAAACAAGCTTTAACAACTTATAGATAACCCTAACTCTCGTTGGCATAGATGAAAGCGTAAATGTTGTCATTCGTATGGGAGGAAACCAGAGTACCTGGAGAAACCCACCTGTCCGATCTGACAGCCATAGCACCATCTCACATATTCCCCATCCTAGGTTCAAACCCGGGTTTTATTGGAGAGTAACGAGCGCGTTAACCATTGTGTTAATCGTACAGGCTAAATAATTAATGTTTAGAGGAAGAAAACAAATGCTAGCTTTACATATCATTGAACTCTGTTTATAATTTAACACATCATTTGCTTTTGTACTGATCTAAGACACACATACCTGCACTTGAATCATTTGTAAGTATATTTACAGTCAACCCTGTCTTAAGCAGCCAGCCAATGTAATCACAGAAAGTGGCTGTTTAGCACATGTGGCAGCTTAATAGAGATCAAATGTATAATGAATCACTACATTAGGAATCTGGAAACTGGCTGCTTAAAGCAGAGTGGCCGCTTAATGTAGTTGACCACTAACACAGGTTTAACTGTATTATTGTCATTGAAGGTTGGTGCGTTTACAACTACTCTATGAACTCTATGGTTGTGCTTTAAGCTACTCTTTTATTTTGTTTTAAATCGTGTTATACGCTGAGAATAATTTGAGAAGTTCACAATTCTCTTCCAAATCTGATATAATCTTCTACCTTGCATAATTACATCAAGTGAACATGACATACTTACAACAAGTGAACATGGCATAATTACATCAAGTGAACATGGCATAATTACACCAAGTGAACATGGCATAATTACATCAAGTGAACATGGCATAATTACATCAAGTGAACATGGCATAATTACATCAGGCATAATTACATCAAGTGAACATGGCATAATTACTTCAAGTGAACATGGCATAATTACATCAAGTGAACATGGCATAATTACATCAAGTGAACATGGCATAATTACTTCAATTGAACATGGCATAATTACATCAAGTGAACATGGCATAATTACATCAAGTGAACATGGCATAATTACATCAAGTGAACATGGCATAATTACACAATGAAATGGCATAATTACATCAAGTGAACATGGCATAATTACATCAAGTGAACATGGCATAATTACATCAAGTGAACATGGCATAATACTCATGTGAACATGGCATAATTACATCAAGTGAACATGGCATAATTACATCAAGTGAACATTGAACATGCATAATTACATCAAGTGAACATGGCATAACTACATCATGTGAACAGCATAATTACATGGCATAATTACATCAAGTGAACATGGCATAATTACATCAAGTGAACATGGCATAATTACATCAAGTGAACATGGCATAATTACATCAAGTGAACATGGCATAATTACATCAAGTGAACATGGCATAATTACATCAAGTGAACATGGCATAATTACATCAAGTGAACATGGCATAATTACATCAAGTGAACATGGCATAATTACATCAAGTGAACATGGCATAATTACATCAAGTGAACATGGCATAATTACATCATGTGAACATGGCATAATTACATCAAGTGAACATGGCATAATTACATCAAGTGAACATGGCATAATTACATCAAGTGAACATGGCATAATACTAATTACATCAAGTGAACATGGCATAATTACATCAAGTGAACATGGCATAATTACATCAAGTGAACATGGCATAATTACTTCAATTGAAACAAAACACAAAATCAATGAACATGGCATAATTACATCAAGTGAACATGGCATAATTACATCAAGTGAACATGGCATAATTACATCAAGTGAACATGGCATAATTACATCCAGTGAACATGGCATAATTACATCAAGTGAACATTGCATAATTACATCAAGTGAACATGGCATAATACCATGAACATGGCATAATCATATCAAGTGAACATGGCATAATTACATCAAGTGAACATGGCATAACTACACCATGTGAACAAGGCATAAGTACATCAAGTGAACATGGCATAATTACATCAAGTGAACATGGCATAATTGCATGGCATAATCATATCAATTGAACATGGCATAATTACCTCAAGTGAACATGGCATAATTACAGCATGTGAACATGTCTGATTTATCATGTGAATATCCCAATTGTTGAACATCCCTATAATACTGATGATGATGATGATGATGATGACAGTGACATCATGACCAACCTAACACTCAATATAATAAGAGGTAGGAATGGACAACAATTACTAATTGAAATACTAGTTTGCATTTGTGAATTGTAAATATTTAATACGTTGTTTGCTTTCAAGAGATGGAACCTGCTGTTTACACGTACAGATCTACATGAGTTTATGTGTTTAATTATTTGTACCATGAACAGAATCGTTTTCTTTCCAAACGGATCATCAATTTTAGAAAAATAGGAGCGGAAATATCATGTTCTCATTCTCTAGTTTAGCTACGAAATCCCTCGTGTGTGCTCTATTCACATTGTGAACTCGATATTGTGTAAGGACTGACGTACATTGCCAACTCATATACACATAGTGCAGAGAATACATATAACAACATAAGTATATAATTAAATATTCTCACAATGTCTAGAAATATAAAGCAGGACATGACCATTCATTCCGGAGATCAATCTAATATGACTAATATCTCCAGGAGGCGTCGCTCGTATGTGCAACCGGTAGCGACGATAAATAAACGTAAAACACCAACACATTCCGGAGAACGGCATTCCAACAGTTTAAAGATACACATGAGCATACATACCGTAGAACGACCGCATGAGTGTGAACTATGTAATAAGGCATTTAGTAGGTCTAGCCATTTAAAGAGGCACATGCTCATACATACCGGAGAACGAACGCACGAGTGTGGACTATGTAATAAGGCATTTAGTAATTCTAGCAATTTAAAGCAGCATATGTTCATACATACCGGAGAACGACCGCATGAGTGTGGACTGTGTAATAAGGCATTTAGTAATTCTACCAATTTAAAGAGTCATCTGCTCATACATACCGGAGAACGACCGCACGAATGTGGACTATGTAATAAAGCATTTAATAGATCTAGCTCTTTAAAGAGTCATCTGCTATACATACCGGAAACGCCGCACGAGTGTGGACTGTGTAATAAGGCATTTAATAAGTCTGGCAATTTAAAGATGCGCATACATACCGGAGAACGGCCGCATGAGTGTGAACTGTGAAATAAGGATTTTAGTGAGGTGAGTATGTTGAAGATACACATGCGCATACATACCGGAGAACGGCCACATGAGTGTGAACTATGCAATACAACATTTAGCCATTCTGCCAGTTTGAAGATGCACATGGTCAAGCATACTGGAGAACTTGCACATGAATGTGAAATTTGTAATAAGGCAGCGGATACTTTGAAGGGGCACATACGCATACATACCGGAGAACGGCCACATGAGTGTCACATATGTAATACGGCTTTCAATCATTCCAACAGTTTAAAGAGTCATATGGTCATGCACACGTGAGAACGGCCACTCGATTGTGAACTGGTCATACGGCATTTAGTAAGTCTAGCAATTTAAAGAGGCACATGCTCATACATACCGGAGAACGACAGCACGAGTGTGGACTAGGTAATAAGGATTTTAGTGCGGCGGGTACATTGAAGGAGCACATGAGCATACATACCGGAGAACCGCCACAGACGTGTGGAATATGTAATAAGGATTTTAGTGCGGCGGGTACGTTGAAGGAGCACATGAGCATACATACCGGAGAACGGCCACAGAAGTGTGTAATATGTAATAAGGATTTTAGTGCGGTGGGTACGTTGAAGGAGCACATGCGCATACATACCGGAGAACGGCCACAGAAGTGTGGAATATGTAATAAGGCGTTCAGTCTTTCACAGATATCCTACAATATTTCGAATGGGTAAAAAATCTGTACGTTTATACAATTAGCTAGTAACATGATTTGGATAAAATCACATATATCATAACGCAACATCCGGTTAGGGAACAACAGTAAAAACAAAGGATTAGGACTGAAAGGACTGCTATACATTTAGTGATTAATCGGACCATGTCTGCCAAGGGAGGTAATGTAAAGCCAGTGAGATTCCTCATTAGATTTGCGTTATTGATTATCGGATGAGTTTTGATTTTAATTCTTTGTATGAGTATTCACTCCGTGGCCGAATGTTTAATGGCGTCGATTTCAAAATACTTGATAACCTTCTCCCAGCTGGCATGCGGTAGGTCGGTGGATCTACCCGGCTACCATCCTTGCCACCCGGGTTCCTCCTCAAGCAATAATAGGGGGAGATTCGCCATCTGATCTAAGCTGTTGGTGCAACGTTGGTCCTCACAAACAAACATGCATGTTACAGGTTTGCACTGGCTGACATATTGGACTAAATTGGAGTTTCTGTTGTACATGCATACAAAGCAATGCAGTTAATTAAACATTAAACCTTGTTGGCTGCTACTGTTTAACAGCTGTATGTGGAGAATAGTCTTAATATTATGGTATATTCCAGATCTGGAAATACGCTGTAATGTGTATAAAATAATGATGTTAATATTATGGTATATTCCAGATCTGGAAATAGGCTGTCATATGTATAACATAATGATGTTAATATTATGGTATAGTCCAGATCTGGCAATACGCTGTCATGTGTATAAAATAATGATGTTAATATTATGGTTTATTCCAGATCTGGAAATACGCTGTCATGCTTCCTGATAATACTCCTAGTGTTATGTTTTATTCTAGGTGTAGTACACACAGTGTTGTTGTGTCTGTAACTATAAATACATCACGTTTCGATGTTCCATTATGAATGCATTATAAATAAAACAGCTTTCGACGTTCCACTTTGTATACCTGATATTGAAAACAGCTTGCGGTGTTCCACTGTGTATACCTGCTAAAGAGGACACATGTGTAGCGAAGGCCTTTTGGATTTTAGCTTTAAATCAACGCCACATGGATGAGGAGAGTTCGCATAGTTAATAAAGAGAAATAATAAATATTACCATTTCTATCCTTTAATGATGTCCACTGTTTTTAATTTAATTCCATAGTCACTAACTTTAAAG
>JABXNX010001523.1:0-12466 GCA_014843695.1 Archivesica marissinica | reverse complement strand
GAGGTGGTGGGTTCTGACTATTTGTACTGCATTGTGGATTGAGTGTGGGAGGTGGTGGGTTCTGACTATGTGTACTGCACTGTGTATGGAGTGTCGTATGTGGTGGGTTCTGACTATTTGTACTGCACTGTGGATGGAGTGTCGGAGGTGGTGGGTACTGTACTGTGGATGGAGTGTCGGAAGTGGTGGGTACTGCACAGTGGATGGAGTGTCGGAGGTTGTGGGTTCTGCAATGTGGATGGAGTGTGGTAAGTGGTGGGTTCTGACTATTTGTACTGCACTGTGGATGGAGTGTGGGAGGTGGTGGGTTCTGACTATTTGTACTACACTGTGGATGGAGTGTGGGAGGTGGTGGGTTCTGACTATTTGTACTGCACTGTGGATGGAGTGTGGGAGGTGTTGGGTTCTGACTATTTGTACTACACTGTGGATGGAGTGTGGGAGGTGGTGGGTTCTGACTATTTGTACTGCACTGTGGATGGAGTGTGGGAGATGGTGGGTTCTCACTATTTGCACTGCACTGTGGATGGAGTGTGGGAGGTGTTGGGTTCTGACTATTTGTACTACACTGTGGATGGAGTGTGGGAGGTGGTGGGTTCTGACTATTTGTACTGCACTGTGGATGGAGTGTGGGAGGTGGTGGGTTCTGACTATTTGTACTGCACTGTGGATGGAGTGTGGGAGGTGGTGGGTTCTGATTATTTGTACTGCACTGTGGATGGAGTGTCGTAGGTGGTGGGTACTGTACTGTGGATGGAGTGTCGGAGGTTGTGGGTTCTGCACTGTGGATGGAGTGTGGTAGGTGGTGGGTTCTGACTATTTGTACTGCACTGTGGATGGAGTATGGGAGTTGGTGGGTTCTGACTATTTGTACTGCACTGTGGATGGAGTGTGGGAGGTGGTGAGTTCTGACTATTTGTACTACAATGTGGATGGAGTGTGGGAGGTGGTGGGTTCTGATTATTTGTACTGCACTGTGGATGGAGTGTCGTAGGTGGTGGGTACTGTACTGTGGATGGAGTGTCGGAGGTTGTGGGTTCTGCACTGTGGATGGAGTGTGGTAGGTGGTGGGTTCTGACTATTTGTACTGCACTGTGGATGGAGTATGGGAGTTGGTGGGTTCTGACTATTTGTACTGCACTGTGGATGGAGTGTGGGAGGTGGTGGGTTCTGACTATTTGTACTACAATGTGGATGGAGTGTGGGAGGTGGTGGATTCTGACTATTTGTACTGCACTGTGGATGGAGTGTGGGAGGTGGTGGGTTCTGAATATTTTTACTACACTGTGGATGGAGTGTGGGAGGTGGTGGGTTCTGACTATTTGTACTGCACTGTGGATGGTGTGTGGGAGATGGTGGGTTCTGACTATTTGCACTGCACTGTGGATGGAGTGTGGGAGGTGGTGGGTTCTGACTATTTGTACTGCACTGTGGATGGAGTGTGGGAGGTGGTGGGTTCTGACTATTTGTACTGCACTGTGGATGGAGTGTGGGAGGTGGTGGGTTCTGACTATTTGTACTGCACTGTGGATGGAGTGTGGAGGTGGTGGGTTCTGACTATTTGTACTGCACTGTGGATGGAGTGTGGGAGGTGGTGGGTTCTGCACTGTGGATGGAGTGTGGGAGGTGGTGGGTTCTGACTATTTGTACTGCACTGTGGATGGAGTGTGGGAGGTGGTGGGTTCTGACTATTTGTACTGCACTGTGGATGGAGTGTGGGAGGTGGTGGGTTCTGACTATTTGTACTGCACTGTGGATGGAGTGTGGGAGGTGGTGGGTTCTGACTATTTGTACTTCACTGTGGATGGAGTGTGGGAGGTGGTGGGTTCTGACTATTTGTACTGCACTGAGGATGGAGTGTGGGAGGTGGTGGCTTCTGACTATTTGTACTGCACTGTGGATGGAGTGTGGGAGGTGGTGGGTTCTGACTATTTGTACTGCACTGTGGATGGAGTGTCGGAGGTGGTGGGTACTGTACTGTGGATGGAGTGTCGGAGGTGGTGGGTACTGCACTGTGGATGGAGTGTGGGAGGTGGTGGGTACTGCACTGTGGATGGAGTGTCGGAGGTTGTGGGATCTGCACTGTGGATGGAGTGTGGTAGGTGGTGGGTTCTGACTATTTGTACTGCACTGTGGATGGAGTATGGGAGGTGGTGGGTTCTGACTATTTGTACTGCACTGTGGATGGAGTGTGGAAGGTGGTGGGTTCTGACTATTTGTACTGCACTGTGGATGGAGTGTGGGAGGTGGTGGGTTCTGACTATTTGTACTGCACTGTGGATGGAGTGTGGGAGGTGGTGGGTTCTGACTATTTGTACTGCACTGTGGATGGAGTGTGGGAGGTGTTGGGTTCTGACTATTTGTACTACACTGTGGATGGAGTGTGGGAGGTGGTGGGTTCTGACTATTTGTACTGCACTGTGGATGGAGTGTGGGAGATGGTGGGTTCTCACTATTTGCACTGCACTGTGGATGGAGTGTGGGAGGTGGTGGGTTCTGATTATTTGTACTGCACTGTGGATGGAGTGTCGGAGGTGGTGGGTACTGTACTGTGGATGGAGTGTCGGAGGTTGTGGGTTCTGCACTGTGGATGGAGTGTGGTAGGTGGTGGGTTCTGACTATTTGTACTGCACTGTGGATGGAGTGTGGGAGGTGGTGGGTTCTGACTATTTGTACTGCACTGTGGATGGAGTGTGGGAGGTGGTGGGTTCTGACTATTTGTACTACACTGTGGATGGAGTGTGGGAGGTGGTGGATTCTGACTATTTGTACTGCACTGTGGATGGAGTGTGGGAGGTGGTGGGTTCTGACTATTTTTACTACACTGTGGATGGAGTGTGGGAGGTGGTGGGTTCTGACTATTTGTACTGCACTGTGGATGGAGTGTGGGAGATGGTGGGTTCTGACTATTTGCACTGCACTGTGGATGGAGTGTGGGAGGTGGTGGGTTCTGACTCTTTGTACTGCACTGTGGATGGAGTGTGGGAGGTGGTGGGTTCTGACTATTTGTACTGCATTGTGGATTGAGTGTGGGAGGTGGTGGGTTCTGACTATGTGTACTGCACTGTGTATGGAGTGTCGGATGTGATGGGTTCTGACTATTTGTACTGCACTGTGGATGGAGTGTGGGAGGTGGTGGGTTCTGACTATTTGTACTGCACTGTGGATGGAGTGTGGGAGGTGGTGGGTTCTGACTATTTGTACTGCACTGTGGATGGAGTGTGGGAGGTGGTGGGTTCTGAATATTTGTAATGTACTGTGGATAGAGTGTGGGAAGTGGTTGCTTCTGACTAGTTGTACTGCACTGTGGATGGAGTGTGGAAGATGGTGGGTACTGCACTGTGGATGGAGTGTGGGAGGTGGTGGGTTCTGACTATGTGTACTGCACTGTGTATGGAGTGTCGGATATGGTGGGTTCTGACTATGTGTACTGCACTGTGGATGGAGTGTGGGAGGTGGTGGGTTCTGAATATTTGTACTGCACTGTGGATGGAGTGTGGGAGGTGGTGGGTTCTGACAATTTGTACTGCACTGCGGATGGAGTGTGGGAGGTGGTGGGTAATGCACTGTGGATGGAGTGTCGGAGGTGGTAGGTTCTGACTATTTATACTGCGCTGTTGATGGAGTGTGGGATATGGTGGGTTCTGACTATTTGTACTGCAATGTGGATGGAGTGTGGGAGGTGGTGGGTTCAGCTAACCACACACATTGTTCAGAGATATTCTGACTATTTGCACTGCACTGTGGATGGAGTGTCGGAGGTGGTGGGTTCTGACTATTTCTACTGCACTGTAGATGGAGTGTGGGAGGTGGTGGGTTCTGACTATTTGTACTGCACTGTGGATGGAGTGTGGGAGGTGGTGGGTACTGCAATGTGGATGGAGTGTCGGAGGTGGTGGGAACTGTACTGTGGATGGAGTGTGGGAGGTGGTGTGTAATACTGCACTGTGGATGGAGTGTGGGAGGTGCTGGGTTCTGACTAGTTGTACTGCACTGTGGATGGAGTGTGGGAGGTGGTGGCTTATGACTATTTGTACTGCATTGTGGATGGAGTGTGGGAGGTGGTGGGTTCTGACTATTTGTACTTCACTGTGGATGGAGTGTGGGAGGTGCTGGGTTCTGACTATTTGTACTGCACTGAGGATGGAGTGTGGGAGGTGGTGGCTTCTGACTATTTGTACTGCACTGTGGATGGAGTATTGGATGTGGTGGGTTCTGACTATTTGTACTGCACTGTGGATGGAGTGTGGGAGGTGGTGGGTTCTGACTATTTGTACTGCACTGAGGATGGTGTGTGGGAGGTGGTGGCTTCTGACTATTTGTACTGCACTGTGGATGGAGTGTTGGATGTGGTGGGTTCTGACTATTTGTACTGCACTGTGGATGGAGTGTCGGAGGTGGTGGGTACTGTACTGTGGATGGAGTGTCGGAGGTTGTGGGTTCTGCACTGTGGATGGAGTGTGGTAAGTGGTGGGTTCTGACTATTTGTACTGCACTGTGGATGGAGTGTGGGAGGTGGTGGGTTCTGACTATTTGTACTACACTGTGGATGGAGTGTGGGAGGTGGTGGGTTCTGACTATTTGTACTGCACTGTGGATGGAGTGTGGGAGGTATTGGGTTCTGACTATTTGTACTACACTGTGGATGGAGTGTGGGAGGTGGTGTGTTCTGACAATTTGTACTGCATTGTGGATGGAGTGTGGGAGATGGTGGGTTCTCACTATTTGCACTGCACTGTGGATGGAGTGTGGGAGGTGGTGGGTTCTGATTATTTGTACTACACTGTGGATGGAGTGTGGGAGGTGGTGGGTTCTGACTATTTGTACTGCACTGTGGATGGAGTGTGGGAGGTGTTGGGTTCTGACTATTTGTACTACACTGTGGATGGAGTGTGGGAGGTGGTGGGTTCTGACTATTTGTACTGCACTGTGGATGGAGTGTGGGGATGGTGGGTTCTCACTGTTTGCACTGCACTGTGGATGGAGTGTGGGAGGTGGTGGGTTCTTATTATTTGTACTGCACTGTGGATGGAGTGTCGTAGGTGGTGGGTACTGTACTGTGGATGGAGTGTCGGAGGTTGTGGGTTCTGCACTGTGGATGGAGTGTGGTAGGTGGTGGGTTCTGACTATTTGTACTGCACTGTGGATGGAGTGTGGGAGATGGTGGGTTCTCACTATTTGCACTGCACTGTGGATGGAGTGTGGGAGGTGGTGGGTTCTGATTATTTGTACTGCACTGTGGATAGAGTGTCGGAGGTGGTGGGTACTGTACTGTGGATGGAGTGTCGGAGGTTGTGGGTTCTGCACTGTGGATGGAGTGTGGTAGGTGGTGGGTTCTGACTATTTGTACTGCACTGTGGATGGAGTTTGGGAGGTGGTGGGTTCTGACTATTTGTACTGCACTGTGGATGGAGTGTGGGAGGTGGTGGGTTCTGACTATTTGTACTACACTGTGGATGGAGTGTGGGAGGTGGTGGATTCTGACTATTTGTACTGCACTGTGGATGGAGTGTGGGAGGTGGTGGGTTCTGACTATTTTTACTACACTGTGGATGGAGTGTGGGAGGTGGTGGGTTCTGACTATTTGTACTGCACTGTGGATGGAGTGTGGGAGATGGTGGGTTCTGACTATTTGCACTGCACTGTGGATGGAGTGTGGGAGGTGGTGGGTTCTGACTCTTTGTACTGCACTGTGGATGGAGTGTGGGAGGTGGTGGGTTCTGACTATTTGTACTGCATTGTGGATTGAGTGTGGGAGGTGGTGGGTTCTGACTATGTGTACTGCACTGTGTATGGAGTGTCGGATGTGATGGGTTCTGACTATTTGTACTGCACTGTGGATGGAGTGTGGGAGGTGGTGGGTTCTGACTATTTGTACTGCACTGTGGATGGAGTGTGGGAGGTGGTGGGTTCTGACTATTTGTACTGCACTGTGAATGGAGTGTGGGAGGTGGTGGGTTCTGAATATTTGTAATGTACTGTGGATAGTGTGTGGGAAGTGGTTGCTTCTGACTAGTTGTACTGCACTGTGGATGGAGTGTGGAAGATGGTGGGTACTGCACTGTGTATGGAGTGTGGGAGGTGGTGGGTTCTGACTATGTGTACTGCACTGTGTATGGAGTGTCGGATATGGTGGGTTCTGACTATGTGTACTGCACTGTGGATGGAGTGTGGGAGGTGGTGAGTTCTGAATATTTGTACTGCACTGTGGATGGAGTGTGGGAGGTGGTGGGTTCTGACAATTTGTACTGCACTGCGGATGGAGTGTGGGAGGTGGTGGGTAATGCACTGTGGATGGAGTGTCGGAGGTGGTAGGTTCTGACTATTTATACTGCGCTGTTGATGGAGTGTGGGATATGGTGGGTTCTGACTATTTGTACTGCAATGTGGATGGAGTGTGGGAGGTGGTGGGTTCAGCTAACCAACACATTGTTCAGAGATATTCTGACTATTTGCACTGCACTGTGGATGGAGTGTCGGAGGTGGTGGGTTCTGACTATTTGTACTGCACTGTGGATGGAGTGTGGGAGGTGGTGGGTTCTGACTATTTGTACTGCACTGTGGATGGAGTGTGGGAGGTGGTGGGTACTGCACTGTGGATGGAGTGTCGGAGGTGGTGGGAACTGTACTGTGGATGGAGTGTGGGAGGTGGTGGGTTCTGACTATTTGTACTGCACTGTGGATGGAGTGTGGGAGGTGGTGGGTTCTGACTATTGTACTGCACTGTGGATGGAGTGTGGGAGGTGGTGGGTTCTGACTATTTGTACTGCACTGTGGATGGAGTGTGGGAGGTGGTGGGTTCTGACTATTTGTACTGCACTGTGGATGGAGTGTGGGAGGTGGTGGGTTCTGACTTTGTACTGCACTGTGGATGGAGTGTGGGAGGTGGTGGGTTCTGACTATTTGTACTGCACTGTGGATGGAGTGTGGGAGGTGGTGGGTTCTGACTTTGTACTGCACTGTGGATGGAGTGTCGGAGGTGGTGGGTTCTGACTATTTGTACTGCACTGTGGATGGAGTGTGGGAGGTGGTGGGTTCTGACTATTTTTACTACACTGTGGATGGAGTGTGGGAGGTGGTGGGTTCTGACTATTTGTACTGCACTGTGGATGGAGTGTGGGAGATGGTGGGTTCTGACTATTTGCACTGCACTGTGGATGGAGTGTGGGAGGTGGTGGGTTCTGACTCTTTGTACTGCACTGTGGATGGAGTGTGGGAGGTGGTGGGTTCTGACTATTTGTACTGCATTGTGGATTGAGTGTGGGAGGTGGTGGGTTCTGACTATGTGTACTGCACTGTGTATGGAGTGTCGTATGTGGTGGGTTCTGACTATTTGTACTGCACTGTGGATGGAGTGTGGGAGGTGGTGGGTTCTGACTATTTGTACTGCACTGTGGATGGAGTGTGGGAGGTGGTGGGTTCTGACTATTTGTACTGCACTGTGGATGGAGGGTGGGAGGTGGTGGGTTCTGAATATTTGTAATGTACTGTGGATAGAGTGTGGGAAGTGGTTGCTTCTGACTAGTTGTACTGCACTGTGGATGGAGTGTGGAAGATGGTGGGTACTGCACTGTGGATGGAGTGTGGGAGGTGGTGGGTTCTGACTCTTTGTGCTGCACTGTGGATGGAGTGTGGGAGGTGGTGGGTTCTGACTATGTGTACTGCACTGTGTATGGAGTGTCGGATATGGTGGGTTCTGACTATGTGTACTGCACTGTGGATGGAGTGTGGAAGGTGGTGGGTTCTGAATATTTGTACTGCACTGTGGATGGAGTGTGGGAGGTGGTGGGTTCTGACTATTTGTACTGCACTGCGGATGGAGTGTGGGAGGTGGTGGGTACTGCACTGTGGATGGAGTGTCGGAGGTGGTAGGTTCTGACTATTTGTACTGCGCTGTTGATGGAGTGTGGGATATGGTGTGTTCTGACTATTTGCACTGCACTGTGGATGGAGTGTCGGAGGTGGTGGGTTCTGACTATTTCTACTGCACTGTAGATGGAGTGTGGGAGGTGGTGGGTTCTGACTGTTTGTAGTGCACTGTGGATGGAGTGTGGGAGGTGGTGGGTACTGCAATGTGGATGGAGTGTCGGAGGTGGTGGGTACTGTACTGTGGATGGAGTGTGGGAGGTGGTGGGTACTGCACTGTGGATGGAGTGTGGGAGGTGCTGGGATCTGACTAGTTGTACTGCACTGTTAATGGAGTGTGGGAGGTGGTGGCTTCTGACTATTTGTACTTCACTGTGGATGGAGTGTGGGAGGTGGTGGGTTATGACTATTTGTACTGCACTGAGGATGGAGTGTGGGAGGTGGTGGCTTCTGACTATTTGTACTGCACTGTGGATGGAGTGATGGATGTGGTGGGTTCTGACTATTTGTACTGCACTGTGGATGGAGTGTCGGAGGTGGTGGGTACTGTACTGTGGATGGAGTGTCGGAGGTGGTGGGTACTGCACTGTGGATAAAGTGTGGGAGGTGGTGGGTACTGCACTGTGGATGGAGTGTCGGAGGTTGTGGGTTCTGCACTGTGGATGGAGTGTGGTAGGTGGTGGGTTCTGACTATTTGTACTGCACTGTGGATGGAGTATGGGAGGTGGTGGGTTCTGACTATTTGTACTGCACTGTGGATGGAGTGTGGAAGGTGGTGGGTTCTGACTATTTGTACTACACTGTGGATGGAGTGTGGGAGGTGGTGGGTTCTGACTATTTGTACTGCACTGTGGATGGAGTGTGGGAGGTAATGGGTTCTGACTATTTGTATTACACTGTGGATGGAGTGTGGGAGGTGGTGGGTTCTGACTGTGTGTACTGCACTGTGGATGGAGTGTGGGAGGTGGCGGGTTCTGACTATGTGTACTGCAATGTGGATGGAGTGTGGGAGGTGGTGACTTCTGACTATTTGTACTGCACTGTAGATGGAGTGTGGGAGGTGGTGGGTACTGCACTGTGGATGGAGTGTGGGAGGTGGTGGATTCTGATTATTTGTACTGCATTGTGGATTGAGTGTGGGAGGTGGTGGGTTCTGACTATGTGTACTGCACTGTGTATGGAGTGTCGGATGTGGTGGGTTCTGACTATTTGTACTGCACTGTGGATGGAGTGTGGGAGGTGGTGGGTTCTGACTATTTGTACTGCACTGTGGATGGAGTGTGGGAGGTGGTGGGTTCTGCACTGTGGATGGAGTGTGGGAGGTGGTGGGTTCTGACTATTTGTACTGCACTGTGGATGGAGTGTGGGAGGTGGTGGGTTCTGACTATTTGTACTGCACTGTGGATGGAGTGTGGGAGGTGGTGGGTTCTGCACTGTGGATGGGTGTGGGAGGTGGGGGTTCCTGCACTGTGGATGGAGTGTGGGAGGTGGTGGGTTCTGACTATTGTACTGCACTGTGGATGGAGTGTGGGAGGTGGTGGGTTCTGACTATTTGTACTGCACTGTGGATGGAGTGTGGGAGGTGGTGGGTTCTGACTATTTGTACTGCACTGTGGATGGAGTGTGGGAGATGGTGGGTTCTGACTATTTGTACTGCACTGTGGATGGAGTGTGGGAGGTGGTGGGTTCTGACTATTTGTACTGCACTGTGGATGGAGTGTGGGAGGTGGTGGGTACTGCACTGTGGATGGAGTGTGGGAGGTGGTGGGTTCTGACTATTTGTACTGCACTGTGGATGGAGTGTGGGAGGTGGTGGGTTCTGACTATTTGTACTGCACTGTGGATGGAGTGTGGGAGGTGGTGGGTTCTGCACTGTGGATGGAGTGTGGGAGGTGGTGGGTTCTGCACTGTGGATGGAGTGTGGGAGGTGGTGGGTTCTGACTATTTGTACTGCACTGTGGATGGAGTGTGGGAGATGGTGGGTTCTGACTATTTGCACTGCACTGTGGATGGAGTGTGGGAGGTGGTGGGTTCTGACTATTTGTATTGCATAGTGGATGGAGTGTGGGAGATGGTGGGTTCTGACTATTTGCACTGCACTGTGGATGGAGTGTGGGAGGTGGTGGGTTCTGACTAGTTGTACTGCACTGTGGATGGAGTGTGGGAGGTGGTGGGTTCTGACTATTTGTACTGCACTGTGGATGGAGTGTGGGAGGTGGTGGGTTCTGCACTGTGGATGGAGTGTGGGAGGTGGCGGGTTCTGACTATGTGTACTGCACTGTGGATGGAGTGTGGGAGGTGGCGGGTTCTGACTCTGTGAACTCCACTGTGGATGGAGTGTGGGAGGTGGCGGGTTCTGACTAGTTGTACTGCACTGTAGAAGGAGTGTGAGAGGTGGTGGGTTCTGACTGTGTGTACTGCACTGTGGATGGAGTGTGGGAGGTGGCGGGTTCTGACTATGTGTACTGCACTGTGGATGGAGTGTGGGAGGTGGTGACTTCTGACTATTTGTACTGCACTGTAGATGGAGTGTGGGAGGTGGTGGGTACTGCACTGTGGATGGAGTGTGGGAGGTGGTGGGTTCTAATTATTTGTACTGCATTGTGGATGGAGTGTGGGAGGTGGTGGGTTCTGACTATTTGTACTGCACTGTGGATGGAGTGTGGGAGGTGGTGGGTACTGCACTGTGGATGGAGTGTGGGAGGTGGTGGTTTCTGACTCTTTGTACTGTACTCTGGATGCAGTGTGGGAGGTGGTGGGTTCTGATTATTTGTACTGCACTGTGGATGGAGTGTGGGAGGTGGTGGGTTCTGCACTGTGGATGGAGTGTGGGAGGTGGTGGGTTCTGACTATTTGTACTGCACTGTGGATGGAGTGTGGGAGATGGTGGGTTCTGACTATTTGCACTGCACTGTGGATGGAGTGTGGGAGGTGGTGTGTTCTGACTCTTTGTACTGCACTGTGGATGGAGTGTGGGAGGTGATGGGTTCTGACTATTTGTACTGCATTGTGGATTGAGTGTGGGAGGTGGTGGGTTCTGATTATGTGTACTGCACTGTATATGGAGTGTCGGATGTGGTGGGTTCTGACTATTTGTACTGCACTGTGGATGGAGTGTCGGAGGTGGTGGGTACTGTACTGTGGATGGAGTGTCGGAAGTGGTGGGTGCTGCACTGTGGATGGAGTGTCGGAGGTGGTGGGTACTGCACTGTGGATGGAGTGTCGGAGGTGGTGGGTACTGCACTGAGGATTGAGTGTGGGAGGTGGTTGCTTCTGACTATTTGTACTGCACTGTGGATGGAGTGTCCGAGGTCGTGGGTACTACACTGTGGATGGAGTGTCGGATGTGTTGTGTACTGCACTGTGGATGGAGTGTTGGAGGTGGTGGGTACTGCACTGTGGATGGAGTGTCGGAGGTTGTGGGTTCTGCACTGTGGATGGAGTGTGGGAGGTGGTGGGTTCTGCACTGTGGATGGAGTGTGGGAGGTGGTGGGTTCTGCACTGTGGATGGAGTGTGGGAGGTGGTGGGTTCTGCACTGTGGATGGAGTGTGGGAGGTGGTGGGTTCTGACTAGTTGTACTGTACTGTGGATTGAGTGTGGGAGGTGGTGGGTTCTGACTATTTGTACTGTACTGTGGATGGAGTGTGGGAGGTGGTGGTTTCTGACTATTTGTACTGTACTGTGGATGGAGTGTGGGAGGTGGTGGGTACTGCACTGTGGATGGAGTGTGGGAGGTGGTGGGTTCTGACTATTTGCACTGCACTGTGGATGGAATGTGGGAGGTGGTGGGTTCTGACTATTTGTACTGCACTGTGGATGGAGTTTGGGAGGTGGTGGGTTCTGACTATGTGTACTGCACTGTGGATGGAGTGTGGGAGGTGGTGGGTTCTGACTATTTGTGCTGCACTGTGGATGGAGTGTGGGAGGTGGTGGGTTCTGACTATGTGTACTGCACTGTGTATGGAGTGTCGGATGTGGTTGGTTCTGACTATGTGTACTGCACTGTGGGTGGAGTGTGGGAGGTGGTGGGTTCTGACTATTTGTACTGCACTGTGGATGGAGTGTGGGAGGTGGTGGGTTCTGACTAGTTGTACTGCACTGCTGATGGAGTGTGGGAGGTGGTGGGTACTGCACTGTGGATGGAGTGTCGGAGGTGGTAGGTTCTGACTATTTGCACTGCACTGTGGATGGAGTGTGGGATGTGGTGGGTTCTGACTATTTCTACTGCACTGTGGATGGAGTGTGGGAGGTGGTGGGTTCTGACTATTTGTACTGCACTGTGGATGGAGTGTGGGAGGTGGGGGTTCTGTTGTACTGCACTGTGGATGGAGTGTGGGAGGTGGTGGGTTCTGACTATTGTATGCACTGTGGATGGAGTGTGGGAGGTGGTGGGTTGTATATGTACTGCACTGTGGATGGAGTGTGGGAGGTGGTGGGTTCTGACTATTTGTACTGCACTGTGGATGGAGTGTGAGAGGTGGTGGGTTCTGCACTGTGGATGGAGTGTGGGAGGTGGCGGGTTCTGACTATGTGTACTGCACTGTGGATGGAGTGTGGGAGGTGGTGGGTTCTGACTATGTGTACTGCACTGTGGATGGA
>JABXNX010001522.1:0-12475 GCA_014843695.1 Archivesica marissinica | reverse complement strand
ACTTGCAATCACAGATGTATGTTCAATTCCCTATGCGAGCACTTTATACAGCCAATCACTTGCAGTCACAGCTGTATGTTCAATTCCCTATCCGAGTACTATTTACAGCTAATCACTTGCAATCACAGATGTATGTTCAATTCCCTATCCGAGTACTGTTTACAGCCAATCACTTGCAGTCACAGCTGTATGTTCAATTCCCTGTCCGAGTACTGTTTATAGCGAATCACTTGCAATCACAGCTGTATGTTCAATTCCCTATTTGAGTACTGTTTACAGCCAATCACTTGCAATCACAGCTGTATGTTCAAATCCCTGTCCGACTACTGTTTATAGCCAATCACTTGCAGTCACAGCTGTATGTTCAATTCCCTATCCGAGTACTTTTTACAGCCAATCACTTGCAGTCACAGCTGTATGTTCAATTCCCTATCCGAGTACTATTTACAGTCAATCACTTGCAGTCACAGCTGTATGTTCAATTCCCTATCCGAGTACTGTTTACAGCCAATCACTTGCAGTCACAGCTGTATGTTCAAGTCCCTATCCGAGTACTGTTTATAGCCAATCACTTGCAATCACAGATGTATGTTCAATTCCCTATGCGAGTACTGTATACAGCCAATCACTTGCAGTCACAGCTGTATGTTCAAGTCCCTATCCGAGTACTGTTTATAGCCAATCACATGCAATCACAGATGTATGTTCAATTCCCTATGCGAGTACTGTATACAGCCAATCACTTGCAGTCACAGCTGTATGTTCAAATCCCTGTCCGACTACTGTTTATAGACAATCACTTGCAGTCATAGCTGTATGTTCAATTCCCAGTCCGAGTACTGTTTATAGCGAATCACTTGCAATCACAGCTGTATGTTCAATTCCCTATTTGAGTACTGTTTACAGCCAATCACTTGCAATCACAGCTGTATGTTCAAATCCATATCCGAGTACTGTTTACAGCCAATCACTTGCAGTCACAGCTGTATGTTCAATTCCCTAGGCGAGTACTTTTACGCCAATCACTTGCAGTCACAGCTGTATGTTCAATTCCATATCCGAGTACTGTTTACAGCCAATCACTTGCAGTCACAGCTGTATGTTCAATTCCCTAGGCGAGTACTTGTACAGCCAATCACTTGCAGTCACAGCTGTATGTTCAAGTCCTTATCCGATTGCTGTTTATAGCCAATCACTTGCAGTCACAGATGTATGTTCAATTCCCTATGCGAGTACTGTATACAGCCAATCACTTGCAGTAACAGCTGTATGTTCAAGTCTCTATCCGAGTATTGTTTATAGCCAATCACTTGCAATCACAGATGTATGTTCAATTCCCTATGCGAGTACTGTGTACAGCCAATCACTTGCAGTCACATCTGTATGTTCAATTCCCTATCCGAGTACTGTTTACAGCCAATCACTTGCAATCACAGATGTATGTTCAATTCCCTACCCGAGTACTGTTTACAGCCAATCACTTGCAGTCACAGCTGTATGTTCAATTCCCTATGCGAGTACTGTTTACAGCCAATCACTTGAAATCACAGCTGTATGTTCAAATCCCTGTCCGACTACTGTTTATAGCCAATCACTTGCAGTCACAGCTGTATGATCAATTCCGTAGGCGAGTAACTTTTACAGCCAATCACTTGCAGTCACAGCTGTATGTTCAAGTCTCTATCCGAGTACTGTTTATAGCCAATCACTTGCAATCACAGATGTATGTTCAATTCCCTATGCGAGCACTGTATACAGCCAATCACTTGCAGTCACAGCTGTATGTTCAATTCCCTATCCGAGTACTATTTACAGCTAATCACTTGCAATCACAGATGTATGTTCAATTCCCTATCCGAGTACTGTTTACAGCCAATCACTTGCAGTCACAGCTGTATGTTCAATTCCCTATGCGAGTACTGTATACAGCCAATCACTTGCAGTCACAGCTGTATGTTCAATTCCATATCAGAGTACTGCTATAGGAAATCACTTTGGAAATGCCCAGTGTTCTAGTTGTTACCACCAATACCGTACATCTTTGACTTGTACAGGAGGTGTTCGTGGGGTACGGTGTCGAATGCTTTTGAGAAGTGTAGGACGAACGCATCTATTTGGGCAGGATATTGAAGGATATCGTATTCTGTAGTCAGAAGTTGTGTTTAGCACATGACTATTGTTTCCTCCCACAAATACGACCACATAATATATAGGCGTTCATCAGCACAAACATGAGTGATTAATATAAGCTTGTTTGAGGTCGTTGTAAAATATATATAGATTAAGCTCAAGCAAAGTTATGTGATAAAATGTTTTATTGAAATGTGCTAAGAGTTATAGACTTTCATACCTGCTGAACGTTATTTGGACTCTGATATTAAGAATGTTTTCGATTGACAGATGTACGGTATGGCTTACTTATTATTTTTAATACATGTTTCATACCTTTAGCTTTTATTTCAATCCACTTGTATTTATTGTGTATATAATTATTTGTGGTAAATTATGTTATATAATGTCGAATAAATATGTTTAATCCAAGATTGTGAAGGTATTCGCCTATTTTATGACGCTAGTAGAGGTAATCCTTCACGTGTAAATGTAGAGTAAAGTGTTTGTTTATTATAGTGTCACCCCTATTTAAAGGGCCAGCCATTCCTGACTTTTGAGACACATCTTTTTGTGTACACCAGTACCTCCCGAATCCTATGCTTGTATACTAGGCGCCATGCTGGTAGGCAATCGGTAACCATTATTTACCTAGTTGGTGGCTCACCGACCGGCCATATAAGAACGAATTCCTGACGAGCTTCGAACCCGTGACGACCTCCCGCTCCACTAGTTGGCCACTAGGTATATGTGTCTTCAACAACAACAATAATGTGTAATTATTTTATCCGTGCAAAGATATCCCCCTCGTACATCCTCGGATGTTTCCGTACATTGTCGGTATAATACACAAAGCATCAATCATACGCGGTCGTTAGAACTCGCCTTACTTTATAACGGAGAAGTTGGAGAGTACGTATTCTTGCCCAGGAAAATGTTCCACGCCCCGTCACAGCAGAATGACCTTCCAACAATAATCACTGATATCATTGCAGCATGTTTGCTCCATATCGAGGAAAAGAGATAAATGATGATATCGGAGAAAGCGGGCAGTCGCTTACTGCGGTTGGAGAGTGCGTATTTTTGAACAGGAATTGCGATTGTTCCACTCCCCGCCACAGCAGAATAAAAAACAAAACGAAAAGATTATCACAAACAATGCAGCATAACATGCGATTGGAAATCTAATATTATTGACAGGGCAACCTAATGAGCTGAATCCTCACACGTCTATATTTAGATAAATGGAGGACCTCTCTAAAAGTATCATAAGTTTAGTTTCTGACAATAATTATTCATCCAAATATTATTCGTAATTGAACCCTCTTACTCGTTTGTTTCGACGGCTGTATATGGAATAGGGGCGGCTAGTAGATCGCACACTGTATGGGAACTAGGGGCTGCTAATAGATCGCACACTGGGTGGAATGGGGGCTGCTAGTAGATCGCACACTGGATGGGAACTAGGGGCTGCTAAAAGATCGCACACTGTATGGGAACTAGGGCTGCTAATAGATCGCACACTGTATGGGAACTAGTGGCTGCTAATAGATCGCACACTGTATGGGAACTAGTGGCTGCTAATAGATTGCACACTGTATGGGAACTAGTGGCTGCTACTAGATCGCACACTCTATGGGAACTAGTGGCTGCTAATATATCGCACACTGTATGGAATGGGGGCGGCTAATAGATCGCACACTGTATGGGAACTAGTGGCTGCTAATCGATCGCACACTGTATGGGAACTAGGGGCTGCTAATAGATCGCACACTGGGTGGAATGGGGGCTGCTAGTAGATCGCACACTGGATGGGAACTAGGGGCTGCTAAAAGATCGCACACTGTATGGGAACTAGGGCTGCTAATAGATCGCACACTGTATGGGAACTAGTGGCTGCTAATAGATCGCACACTGTATGGGAACTAGTGGCTGCTAATAGATTGCACACTGTATGGGAACTAGTGGCTGCTACTAGATCGCACACTCTATGGGAACTAGTGGCTGCTAATATATCGCACACTGTATGGAATGGGGGCGGCTAATAGATCGCACACTGTATGGGAACTAGTGGCTGCTAATATATCGCACACTCTATGGAATGGGGGCGGCTAATAGATCGCACACTGTATGGGAACTAGTGGCTGTTAATAGATCGCACACTGGATGGGAACTAGTGGCTGCTACTAGATCGCACACTCTATGGGAACTAGTGGCTGCTAATATATCGCACACTGTATGGAATGGGGGCGGCTAATAGATCGCACACTGTATGGGAACTAGTGGCTGCTAATATATCGCACACTCTATGGAATGGGGGCGGCTAATAGATCGCACACTGTATGGGAACTAGTGGCTGTTAATAGATCGCACACTGGATGGGAACTAGTGGCTGCTAATAGATCACACAATGTATGAGTACTAGTGGCTGCTAATTGATCGTACACTGTATGGGAACTAGGGGCTGCTAATAGATCGCACACTGTATTGGAACTAGTGGCTGCTAATAGATCGCACAATGGATGTAATGGGGGCGGCTAGTTTAGCGCCCACTGTATAGGAGCTAGTGGCTGCTAATACATCCCCTGCATGAAATAGGGGTGGCTAGTAGAACATTCACTGTATGGGAACTAGTGGCTACTAATAGATCACTGATTGTTCGCTCCTCTAAGCACGCTGTTTGTATATTGCTCAAAGCATGTTGCTTATATATTGTTCTAAGCACGTTGTTTGCATATTGTTCTAAGCATGTCGCTTGTACATTGCTCTGAGCACGTTATTTGTGCATTGCCCTATGCACGCTGCTTGTACATTGCATTGCTCTAATCACGTTGCTGGTACATTGCTCTATGCACGTTGTTTGTACATTGCCCACCTCCGTGGTCGAGAGGTTAAGGTCGCTGACTTGTATACCAATGTAACCTATCATCACTGATGGTCACGAGTTCGAGCCCCGCTCAGACCGTGTCTCATTTATATGAAAAAGTTGGCAGTTTCTTACGGAGGTTGGTGCACCCAAGTGCTGGTTAACCGCTGGAGTCTGCCCAGGAAAGGTGTTGTTAGGTAAACTGCCTGCCGGCGATATAGCCCAAACTGGTGCTGATGCAGGCATAAAACCCAAAATATAACATAATTGTATATTGCTCTAAGCACATTGAATGTATCATTAACATTCGTCTCATTCGGCGTATTCTCCGTTCTTGTTTCTTCATATTTTTGTAATCGTTTTTCCTGTACATCTGTTTCAAAATCAATACCCTCGATTATAACTATATACATGTATCTTTTATGCTTATTTATCGTCGCTACCGGTTACCCATTTGAGCGACGCATCCTGAGATTAGTCATTTTAGATGTGTCGAAGATTTTTGGAGGATAGTGCAATGATACAGACAGAGGCCCATTCCAGGGACTCCTCCTGTTCGTTTACCTGCACGCTGTAAAGCAAGCCACGAGCACTCTTTTTAAAGTCCATCTGAAAGACTGTTAATTGTATTAGGGTCAGACGTATGCTCGTACCTGCGATTCCTGCATTATCAGTATATTAACATAACAGTTGGCCAGTAGGTATTTGTGTCTTCACCAACCACAACAAGCCGTATAGTATTAGTTAATTTAATTGTCCGTGCAAATATATCCTAGTACATTATCGGATGTTCAGTGTGAATAATAAAGAATACTATTTGGACGGTACGGTACGGAGAATAGACACGGAAGAGTTGGATACATTTTTACACTATAATATGATCACTTATATCCCTTAGTAAAAATACGCCATTTGTACTCAATAAAAAAGGCCAATGGGACAATTTATTAATAGGTAACTATACTAGTCCCCAAATGTATTTATGCAGTGACGACTTTGGAGAACATATGGATAGTTAGTTGGGTAATTATTTGTTTGTATATATACATTGCAATACCTTCTACTGGTGTTTCAACGGCTGATTCGGACTGAGCTTATTCGGACCAGATCAGTGGTTTATTCTGACCACTCACACCGTTAACGATATCTAGAGGCAGTAAACGAAATATACAATGGGCAGTAATCTTGAAACAATTGGCAGTAATATGGACATTAGGGTTGGTATTAAATTTGATCTTCAATTGAAGAGTATTCCAATTTTCAACTTTAGGTTACTACCACCTGTTTTGTGGGATTACTGCATCTACCACTATCCCTAACCATTTATGACAAGCACATGTTCTTTCTGAGCAGACTTTTATTGTCGTATGTACCACAACATATGCTCATAACTACATGGAAATACCACAACATAATCTCATAACTACGCGGATGATCCACAACATATTCTCATAACTACGTGGATATACCACAACATATTCTCATAACTACGCGGATCTCACAACAAAATTATTATCATAACTACGCGGATATACCACAACATATTCTCATAACTACGCAGATATACCACAGCATATTCTCATAACTACGCAGATATACTACAACATAGTATCATAACTACCCAGATTTACCACAACATTTTCTCATAACTACCCAGATATACCACAGCATATTCTCATAACTACGCGGATATACCACAGCATAATCTCATAACTACGCGGATATACCACATCATATTCTCAACTAGGCGGATATACCACAACATATTCTCATAACTACCTTGATATACCACAACATATTCTCATAACTACGCGGATATACCACAACAATATTCTCTCACCTGCATTGCTTCAAAACTATTGGAGCCTATTTTTGTCTCTAACAGCATGATCCATTTTGACAATAATGACCTCCTAGTCCACCCCTGGCATCACGGTGGATTAAGTCATTCCTAAAGGGTCGTTCCCAAAAAGTAGTTGTGGATGGCTGCACTTCTGATACACTGCCTGTCATCTTTGGGGTCCTCCAAGGTTCTGTCGTAGGACCTTACCTCTTTCCAGCCTACATTAATGACCTCCCCAACTCCATCAAGAGTAAAGCTAGACTGTTCGCAGATGACACCATATTGTATATCACAGTAAAATCCGCCTCTGATGCACAAATCCTCCAGAGTCACCTCAATGCTCTTGAACAATGGGAACCGGACTGTTCCATGGATTCAATCCAGACAAGTGGGAGGTACTGAGAATAAATCGCAAAAGAAAACCACTTATTTTCTCTTACACACTCCATAACAGGTACTAAAGTCAAAAGATTCCGCCAAATATCTAGGTGTTACAATTAGTAAAGATTTAAACTTGTCTACACACATAAACAACATCTGCTCCACAGTTACTAATTCTCTCAGAGTCATCAAAAGGAATGTAAAGACCGGTAACAAGAAGGTCACCGAAAAAGCTTATAACACCTATGTACGTCCTCTACTCGAGTATTGCTCAACCGTCTTGCACCTCTGTCAAAAGTCTCCCACCTATAAAGCAGAAAGAGTGCACAGATCAGCCGCATGCATGTCTTCAATGACTATAACTATACAAGCAGTGTAGCAAAACTGATCAATTCCCTGAACTGGCATGCACTTGAATATCGACGCATACAATCATCAGTAAACTACCTATATAAAATCAAAATAAATTTCGTATGCGCCGACCAAAACCACCTAACAGATACAAGGAACCTGAACTACTTAATTCCTCAGTCCCGAACCCAGTACCATATAAACTCTTCCACCCCCAAACTAATACGTCTCTGGAATGGCATCCCCTACTATGTAAAGTCCAGTCCCAGTTTAACCGTTTTTGCTGAGCGGTTGGCCACGGTACCAATAATGTAACATTATGTCTGTTTTTAACCTTAGTATGTAGTTAATTTAACACTCTCTATTTCACTAATTGAGATGCTTAACCACTGTCCCTGACAACCACCTCCATGTCATACTAGTGTCTGAGTGTTGGAAGTACTATGTAGAACTAGAATGTAGAACTTAAGCAGCCAGTTTCCAGATTCCCAATATGTTGTTTTATTATGCATTTGAACTATATGAAGCAGCCACAAATAAATTATCAACAACAAAACAGGATAGTGGGTATTGCTCGTAAAATAAAACAGAACTGGCGACACATATATTGTTCTACCATCTACCGTATCTGCCGACGCATAATTTGGTCTACCATCTACCGTATCTGGCGACGCATATATTGTTTTACCATCTACCGTATCTGGCGACACATATACTGTTGTACCATCTATCGTATCGGGCGACGCATATATTGTTGTACCATCTACCGTATCGGGCGACGCATATATTGTTCTACCATCTACCGTATCTGGCGACGCATATACACTAAGATATACAATATGAGGTGAATATCCCAGTCGTTGAACATTGCTGCTCATGATGGTGATGATGATGATGATATGGTCAGTATGACCGAATTATGACTTTATACAATAAGCGGTTGGAATGGCCAATAACTATTTGAAAAGTGCATATATGGCTTGTAAATATTTAATATGTTGTTTACTGCCAGGAGATGAAACACGATGTTAAAAAGATCTAGATGAGTTCATTTATTTAAATATTGGTGTTATGGACATTTCATGTTCGTCCATTTCGGATCATAAATTTAATAGTCGCTAGAAAAACAGTCGAGGAAATATCATCGGTTCCCTTATTTAATTAAGGAATTCTTCATATTTGCTCATTATTTTCAAACTGTGAACTCGATGTTAGAAAGCTGTTATGCTGTATAAGAACGTATCCACCTTGTCAATTCATATGCATATAGTGCGAATAAAGGATGTATTAACATAATCTATGAATTCTCACAATGTCTAGAGGAATAATGCAGGTCATCACCATTCAAGTACGGCCACATGAGTGTGAAACATGTAGAAAGTCTTTCAGTCATTAGAGCCATTTAAAGCAGCATATGCTCATACATACTGGAGAACGACCACATGCGTGTGGAATGTGTAATAAAGCTTTCAACCATTCTAGCCAATTAAACCGGCATATGCTCATACATACCGGAGATCGACCACATGCGTGTGAAATATGTAATACAGCTTTCAGTCAGCATAGCCATTTAAAGCAGCATATGCTCATACATACTGGAGAACGACCACATGCATGTGGAATGTGTAATAAGTCTTTCAGATATTCTAGCCAATTAAACCGGCATATGCTCATACATACTGGAGAACGACCGCACGAGTGTGAAATATGTAATAAAGCGTTCCGTCAATCTGGAACTTTAAAGCAACATATGCTCATACATACTGGACAACGACCGTATGCGTGTGAAATATGTAATAAGGCTTTCAGTTGGTCTAGCCATATAAAGCAGCATATGCTCATACATACCGGAGATCGACCACATGCGTGTGGAATGTGTAATAAAGCTTTCAGTCAGTCTGGAGCTTTAAAGCAACATATGCTCATACATACCGGAGACCGACCACACGAATGTGAAATATGTAATAAGGCTTTCAGTCATTCTAGCCATTTAAAGCAGCATATGCTCATACATACCGGTGATCGACCACATGCGTGTGGAATGTGCATTAAGACTTTTAGAAATTCTGGAAATTCAAAGCAGCATATGCTCATACATACCGGAGAACGACCACACGAGTGTGAAATATGTAATAAGGCGTTCAGTCATTCTAGCCATTTAAAGCAGCATATGCTCATACATACTGGAAAACGACCGCATGCGTGTGGAATGTGTAATAAAGCTTTCAACCATTCTAGCCAATTAAACCGGCATATGCTCATACATACTGGAGAACAGCCACATTAGTGTGAAATATACAATACAACGTTTACCTAGTCCTCTAATTTGAAGCAGTGCCTGCACATTCATACCGGAGTACGGCGACACGAGTGTGGACTATGTAATACGACTTTAAGCGCTCATATGCGCACACATACTGGAGAAATGCCACACAAGTGTGATACATGTAATACAACGTTTAGCCATTTTGTCAGTTTGAAGTGGCACTTGCTCAAGTATAACAGAGAACGGTCATATAAGTGAAATGTAATTTGATTTACTGTCAGTCTAGAATGTTTATGGAGCTCGTGCACATTCATATTGGAGAACGGTCAAATGAATGAGTAATACGTATCTATGAAGATGTTCCTTCAGCCCAGTGAATTAAAGAAGCACGTTCACATGCTTTCCGCAGAACGTCTACATAAATGTTCATGTATGTCAAGATATTTGAATAGTGTATACATGTGAAGAGGGACATATATGAAAGTCCGTAAGCTAAATATAGCGTGCATAACATTCGGTGTGCTAAATATCTAAGACGGCAATGAGTTGAGCTGGCAGTTTCAAACAGACACGAGTGTGAACTGTGTACACACACGTATAGACTTTAACAGATGGACTCTCTCATACATTCCTTTGCTTTTGAAATGAGTTTGCTGCAGTAAATGTATGTTTATTTTGTCTTTATTTCAGTCTGGTATATACATCATATTGTCAACACAATTATAAACAAATATAAGAACAGTATCTCAACACTTGTTTTTTACATAATTATTTCAGTGGATTCAATGTTAAATTATCTTTATTTATATTAGCGAAACACAACAATCATAACAACAGGGAGCCATAACAGTTGAATTAATGTAATATATAATGTAAAGTTACTATATGCCAACAAAGGATTCCAAGGTCCGGAGTTCGAGCCCCACTGGAGCCGTTACGATTGTGCCCTTAGGCAAGGCATTTAAATTCCACGTTGCCTCTTCTCTCACCCTCGTTGTGATGGATTTCATCAGGAATGAGGTCTCGAGAGTGATTTATATAAGTTGAAATGACTTGTTTCGCATTCGAGCTAAAATAAATTTGTATAAACTAAAGGATTCCAACTGAAAGGACCGCTATACATTTAGTGATAAATCGGACTTTATCTGCCAATGCGTTCATTGTAAATATTTCCCAAATAGTTATGTTGTACAATATCGAATGAGAGCCATAGGTCATTTACTGCCCCATGCATACTCTTCAAACATATGTAGGTCCTCTTAAGTTGTTTCCTCTGTTTTTATCGTTGTTTCCTTTGCACTACATGCCATCAATTTTCTTCCACTGTCTCATATTATGTTTATTATTTTACTATATCTCGACAGATATCCTACAGTATATCCAATTGGTAAACAATTTGTAATTTGTTGTTTTCATTGTAAATATTTCCCAAATAGTTACCTTGTACAATATCTACAATACAATAACATTCTTTAAAATAATATGTGTGTAATAAACCAATTTGTGTTTGTTATAAAATCTATCAAATTTCTATTGAAATCCAACATCAAAATGTGTGCACCCACTGCTTCTATACTAATATATAATTCGATAATACACTGAAACAAACAACCATACTCATATTTATTGTTGCACGTTGTGTTCCTAGCCACTGCCTATTGAAATGGGTCAAAGTAAGCGTGTTCAGACTCAACCCGTTAGTGACGTCATTTATTTATGACGTCGCCTAAACGCGACATTCTATTGTAATTTATCGTCTGAAAGTTTTCAGTCTAAAATAAAAGGATAACTTGTTTGTTTAAGGGACTGATCGAAATATAGTTCACTCTATAGGGAACTGTTACCACTATTGTAAGATAGCAGTTCTTAATTTTGGTCGTCGCACTCGCATTCCCTGATTGTTGAGGCGTCTGATTACAGTGCCTGTGCTAATGTGGCCCCAAACGCTAAATTACCACGAAGTGCACAAGCTGTACTGAACGGCCGTTACCGCGCCGCCCGTCTGATTATGAGCCGGTCCGTTCACGGTGTTGTTTTGTGGGGTCTACCAGCAAGTGGAGGTCAGTAACAGTCCCCGTTTGACGAAAATGGTTAACCCTGACGTGGTATGCCACCCTGCTATGGCTAAAACAACTGTTATTCATGCCAACAACTATCCACGTTTCTGGTATGGTTAATTTTCGCTGCACGATACCCAGTCAATAGAAAATGAAAATTAAAACTATACATAACAAAATATCAGCTTTCGTTCGCAAGCACAAATGTTGGGATTTAACGTGGCACTTTACACATCCTGCCATATAAACATAAATAAACGTCGATCAATAACCTGTTTCACAGGTAAGTACATGTATGTGTTTACGGGTAACGAAAACAGAAAACCGATTCAAAATAGGTTCATTATTAAAAAAGATAGTATTGAAACAAGTCAGGTGGTGCTTATCTTTTGTCGGAGTGTATACATAGAAAGCTAATATTTTCTAGTGTCGTCAAAACCTTTTCTCTGTTATATTAACCAACACTAGATATACCAGTGTATGTGGGCCGCCGTAGCTGAGCTGTTATGAATATTTATATTAACTTACTTGAAATCATTGTGCTATGTCAGGTGAGGAAGCCATCCAGCTGGTTTTCAGAAGGTTGGAGGTTCCAACCGTGT
>JABXNX010001521.1:0-12478 GCA_014843695.1 Archivesica marissinica | reverse complement strand
CTCCGCTATACTACGTAGGTTCTCCGCTATACTACGTAGGTTCTCCGCTATACTACGTAGGTTCTCCACTATACTACATACGTTCTCCGCTATACTACATACGTTCTCCGCTATACTACATACGTTCTCCGCTATACTACATAGGTTCTCCGCTATACTACATACGTTCTCTGCTATACTACATAGGTTCTCCGCTATACTATGTAGGTTCTCCGCTATACTACATAGGTTCTCCGCTATACTACATACGTTCTCCGCTATACTACATAGGTTCTCCACTATACTACATACGTTCTCCGCTATACTACATACGTTCTCCGCTATACTACATAGGTTCTCCGCTATACTACATAGGTTCTCCTCTATACTACATACGTTCTCCGCTATACTACATACGTTCTCCGCTATACTACATAGGTTCTCCGCTATACTACATATGTTCTCTGCTATACTACATAGGTTCTCCGCTATACTATGTAGGTTCTCCGCTATACTATGTAGGTTCTCCGCTATACTACATAGGTTCTCCGCTATACTACATAGGTTCTCCTCTATACTACATACGTTCTCCGCTATACTACATAGGTTCTCCGCTATACAACATAGGTTCTCTGCTATACTACATACGTTCTCCGCTATACTACATAGGTTCTCCACTATACTACATAGGTTCTCCTGCTATACTACATAGGTTCTCCGCTATACTACATAGGTTCTCCGCTATACTACGTAGGTTCTCCGCTATACTATGTAGGTTCTCCGCTATACTACATAGGTTCTCCGCTATACTACATACGTTCTCCGCTATACTACATATGTTCTCCGCTATACTACATAGGTTCTCCACTATACTACGTAGGTTCTCCGCTATACTACATAGGTTCTCCACTATACTACATAGGTTCTCCGCTATACTACATAGGTTCTCCGCTATACTACATAGGTTCTCCACTATACTACATAGGTTCTCCGCTATACTACATAGGTTCTCCACTATACTATGTAGGTTCTCCGCTATACTACATAGGTTCTCCGCTATACTACATAGGTTCTCCACTATACTACATACGTTCTCCGCTATACTACATAGGTTCTCCACTATACTATGTAGGTTCTCCGCTATACTACATAGGTTTTCCGCTATACTACATACGTTCTCCGCTATACTACATAGGTTCTCCGCTATACTACATACGTTCTCCGCTATACTACATAGGTTCTCCGCTATACTACATACGTTCTCCGCTATACTACATACGTTCTCCGCTATACTACATAGGTTCTCCGCTATACTACATAGGTTCTCCGCTATACTACATAGGTTCTCCGCTATACTACATAGGTTCTCCGCTATACTACATAGGTTCTCCGCTATACTACATAGGTTCTCCGCTATACTACATAGGTTCTCCGCTATACTACATAGGTTCTCCGCTATACTACATAGGTTCTCCGCTATACTACATAGGTTCTCCGCTATACTACATAGGTTCTCCGCTATACTACATAGGTTCTCCGCTATACTACATTCCGCTATACTACATAGGTTCTCCACTATACTACATACGTTCTCCGCTATACTACATAGGTTCTCCGCTATACTATGTAGGTTCTCCGCTATACTACATAGGTTCTCCGCTATACTACATACGTTCTCCGCTATACTACATAGGTTCTCCGCTATACTACATACGTTCTCCGCTATACTACATAGGTTCTCCGCTATACTACATAGGTTCTCCGCTATACTACATACGTTCTCCGCTATACTACATAGGTTCTCCGCTATACTACATAGGTTCTCCGCTATACTACATAGGTTCTCCGCTATACTACATACGTTCTCCGCTATACTACATAGGTTCTCCGCTATACTACATACGTTCTCCGCTATACTACATAGGTTCTCCGCTATACTACATACGTTCTCCGCTATACTACATAGGTTCTCTGCTATACTACATACGTTCTCCGCTATACTACATAGGTTCTCCACTATACTACGTAGGTTCTCCGCTATACTACATAGGTTCTCCGCTATACTACATACGTTCTCCGCTATACTACATAGGTTCTCCGCTATACTACGTAGGTTCTCCACTATACTACGTAGGTTCTCCGCTATACTACATACGTTCTCCGCTATACTACATTCGTTCTCCGCTATACTACGTAGGTTCTCCGCTATACTACATAGGTTCTCCGCTATACTACATACGTTCTCCGCTATACTACATAGGTTCTCCGCTATACTACATACGTTCTCCGCTATACTACATACGTTCTCCGCTATACTACATAGGTTCTCCGCTATACTACATACGTTCTCCGCTATACTACATAGGTTCTCCGCTATACTACATACGTTCTCCGCTATACTACATAGGTTCTCCACTATACTACATACGTTCTCTGCTATACTACATATGTTCTCCGCTATACTACATAGGATCTCCGCTATACTACATAGGTTCTCCTCTATACTACATACGTTCTCCGCTATACTACATACGTTCTCCGCTATACTACATAGGTTCTCCGCTATACTACATACGTTCTCTGCTATACTACATAGGTTCTCCGCTATACTATGTAGTTCCCCTATATAGGTTCTCCGCTATACTACATAGGTTCTCCGCTATACTACATAGGTTCTCCTCTATAATACATACGTTCTCCGCTATACTACATAGGTTCTCCGCTGTACTACATAGGTTCTCCACTATACTACATAGGTTCTCCGCTATACTACATAGGTTCTCCGCTATACTACATAGGTTCTCCGCTATAACCGCTATACTACATAGGTTCTCCGCTATACTACATAGGTTCTCCACTATACTACATAGGTTCTCCGCTATACTACATAGGTTCTCCGCTATACTACATAGGTTCTCCGCTATAACCGCTATACTACATAGGTTCTCCGCTATACTACATAGGTTCTCCACTATACTACATAGGTTCTCCGCTATACTATGTAGGTTCTCCGCTATACTACATACGTTCTCCGCTATACTACATAGGTTCTCCGCTATACTACATTCGTTCTCCGCTATACTACGTAGGTTCTCCACTATACTACATAGGTTCTCCGCTATACTACGTAGGTTCTCCGCTATACTACGTAGGTTCTCCGCTATACTACATTCGTTCTCCGCTATACTACGTAGGTTCTCCGCTATACTACGTAGGTTCTCCGCTATACTACGTAGGTTCTCCACTATACTACATACGTTCTCCGCTATACTACATACGTTCTCCGCTATACTACATACGTTCTCCGCTATACTACATAGGTTCTCCGCTATACTACATACGTTCTCTGCTATACTACATAGGTTCTCCGCTATACTATGTAGGTTCTCCGCTATACTACATAGGTTCTCCGCTATACTACATACGTTCTCCGCTATACTACATAGGTTCTCCACTATACTACATACGTTCTCCGCTATACTACATACGTTCTCCGCTATACTACATAGGTTCTCCGCTATACTACATAGGTTCTCCTCTATACTACATACGTTCTCCGCTATACTACATACGTTCTCCGCTATACTACATAGGTTCTCCGCTATACTACATATGTTCTCTGCTATACTACATAGGTTCTCCGCTATACTATGTAGGTTCTCCGCTATACTATGTAGGTTCTCCGCTATACTACATAGGTTCTCCGCTATACTACATAGGTTCTCCTCTATACTACATACGTTCTCCGCTATACTACATAGGTTCTCCGCTATACAACATAGGTTCTCTGCTATACTACATACGTTCTCCGCTATACTACATAGGTTCTCCACTATACTACATAGGTTCTCCGTGCTATACTACATAGGTTCTCCGCTATACTACATAGGTTCTCCGCTATACTACGTAGGTTCTCCGCTATACTATGTAGGTTCTCCGCTATACTACATAGGTTCTCCGCTATACTACATACGTTCTCCGCTATACTACATATGTTCTCCGCTATACTACATAGGTTCTCCACTATACTACGTAGGTTCTCCGCTATACTACATAGGTTCTCCACTATACTACATAGGTTCTCCGCTATACTACATAGGTTCTCTGCTATACTACATAGGTTCTCCACTATACTACATAGGTTCTCCGCTATACTACATAGGTTCTCCACTATACTATGTAGGTTCTCCGCTATACTACATAGGTTCTCCGCTATACTACATAGGTTCTCTACTATACTACATACGTTCTCCGCTATACTACATAGGTTCTCCACTATACTATGTAGGTTCTCCGCTATACTACATAGGTTTTCCGCTATACTACATACGTTCTCCGCTATACTACATAGGTTCTCCGCTATACTACATACGTTCTCTGCTATACTACATAGGTTCTCCGCTATACTACATACGTTCTCCGCTATACTACATACGTTCTCCGCTATACTACATACGTTCTCCGCTATACTACATACGTTCTCCGCTATACTACATACGTTCTCCGCTATACTACATAGGTTCTCCGCTATACTACATACGTTCTCCGCTATACTACATAGGTTCTCCGCTATACTACATACGTTCTCCGCTATACTACATAGGTTCTCTGCTATACTACATACGTTCTCCGCTATACTACATACGTTCTCCGCTATACTACGTAGGTTCTCCGCTATACTACATAGGTTCTCCGCTATACTACGTACGTTCTCCGCTATACAACATAGGTTCTCCGCTATACTACGTAGGTTCTCCACTATACTACGTAGGTTCTCCGCTATACTACATACGTTCTCCGCTATACTACATTCGTTCTCCGCTATAATATGTAGGTTCTCCGCTATACTACATAGGTTCTCCGCTATACTACATACGTTCTCCGCTATACTACATAGGTTCTCTGCTATACTACATACGTTATCCGCTATACTACATACGTTCTCCGCTATACTACATAGGTTCTCCGCTATACTACATACGTTCTCCGCTATACTACATAGGTTCTCCGCTATACTACATAGGTTCTCCACTATACTACATAGGTTCTCCGCTATACTACATACGTTCTCCGCTATACTACATACGTTCTCCGCTATACTACATACGTTCTCCGCTATACTACATAGGTTCTCCTCTATACTACATAGGTTTTCCGCTATACTACATAGGTTCTCCGCTATACTACATAGGTTCTCCGCTATACTACATAGGTTCTCCGCTATACTACATTCGTTCTCCGCTATACTATGTAGGTTCTCCGCTATACTACATTCATTCTCCGCTATACTACATAGGTTCTCCGCTATACTACATAGGTTCTCCACTATACTACATAGGTTCTCCGCTATACTACATTCGTTCTCCGCTATACTACGTAGGTTCTCCGCTATACTACATAGGTTCTCCACTATACTACATAGGTTCTCCGCTATACTACATACGTTCTACGCTATACTACATAGGTTCTCCGCTATACTACATACGTTCTCCGCTATACTACATTCGTTCTCCGCTATACTACGTAGGTTCTCCGCTATACTACATAGGTTCTCCGCTATACTACATACGTTCTCCGCTATACTACATACGTTCTCCGCTATACTACGTAGGTTCTCCCCGCTACACTACATACTTCAGCATTTAATCATCATGGGATACTCTTTAATAAGACAGTTGCTGGTCCTGACCGTAACTATAGTGTTCTCTAACCTTATTTGGATTCAATTTATTTCCATGTGTGTATGTAACTCGGAAGATGTGATTTGTTTCCAGAATCAGTGAGTTTGCCAGGCAGAGCCCGGGTGAGGGTGGCAAGGCATCGCAGACGAGGGCATTGCTGTTTGATATAGCATTTCTCATGCTATGTCATATTACACAAGTATACGGAACAGAGGTAACAAATTGCTATCATTTTCTATAGCTGCATGTATTTCTGTGCTCTGCTGTGACCAGGTTACTAAAGCCTGTTATAGGTATGAGTATTATAATGGCTGAAGTTGCTTCTTTGATATATAGAAATGGAATCTAACGTTGCATGCAGGTAGATTTTTATAATGAAAGAAGAATAAAAATATTTCATTCTAAATAATACCCTCAGGAAAACGCCATACAATGACGATGAACGAGTTTTAATCACACTCCGATTAGCGCAGTGGTTAGAGCGCTCGCTTCTCACCAATGCAACCCGGGTTCGATCCTCGGACCGGGAAGTATGTGAGATGGTACGGTTGTTGCTAGATCAGACAGGTGGGTTTTCTCCGGGTACTCCGATTTCCTCCCACATGAATGACAACATATACGCTTTCATCCGTGCCAACGAGAGTGATTAATATAAGTTGTTAAAACTTTTTTCGCAATCGTTGGAAAACAAATAAAGTTTAAACTTTTTAATCACACCACATTTGCATATCTAAATCAAGCCCACTAGAATCTTTCATTTACAAACAAAATGTAAGAAGGTTTTACTTTAAAGTGACGTTACATAACGTATACATGCATTACTACTACAAATTCTTGTGAATACATTCGGACACTAACATTGAATCAATAAACAGTGCTTTTGTGGTCAACAAACTTTCAAAAGTGAAAGTAGGTTTTCATATAACTTCCATCCATGCTCCTGAATTGACGTTTGTTTGTTATTGGAGTCAACGCGTGATACTGTCGTCTAGAGATAATTCAACTAAGATTAGTCTACATAGACACAAATGTGAGATATAGCTGTAAATCTGTACCATAAATCAAGTTATTCAAGATACACGCTTTGTATTCCGCATGGATGTTGCCTATATTTACATTATTTTGTTATTTCAACAAACTGCGTATACGACGTTTATTAGTTGAAATACAAATTGCAAATATTTGCGGGGAAAATATAACATATAATAGGAAATTACATTCTGTTGAAATTTGCGTTTTCACTGATGTAGTGTCGCTTTAATATATATAAATAAAGAAACTCAAAGAAACGCAGCCATTTGTAAACCGGAAGAAAAATAAAATTGTAGCCAGCCTGAAAGAGGAACAAGTAGCCGGTGTCCGAGAGCCAGCTACAGAACCGGTTACCTTCCCCATCTAAAATCTGGTTCAAACTCGTTCGACAACCACATGGTATGAAAAGTGACAATTACTCAAATCAAGGTCACAAGATGTTGCTGATGATTCCAATAGGTAGGAAACTAGAAACGAGCGTTCTGAATGGATTATGATTATTCTTCATATAAAAAACAAACATCTTGTTACATTCTAATAATCCAATCAGAACGCTCGTTTCAACACTCGTTTCAACGCGAATTGTGCCGCTTTAGAAATTTTCAAAACAAATTGAAAAATTCTACGAAATCTCTTTTTGATGTACATTTTTGCCGAATAAACCTACACGTTAGTGGAAACACATTTTATTGATAATGTTATTCACAGTTAAAACTCTCCCGTCGAAGATTTTTTTTTGTTGCTGACAGAACCCGTGTCCTAGTATGGAAATGTGACCTGCTATGGCCAATGTCTGTGGCAATTGTTTGCAAAGTATACATGCATGCAGTTTAAAGTTGTGTTTTATTTGAAGAACAATATAAAGACTCGGGATATGCGTTATATTTGGACAGATGTGTACAAAATTGTTTCAGATAGGGCCATTTTACTGATTGATGCGAAATCTGACATCCCACAGAGTAGAATCCCTGTACTTAAATATATATACTAGTACCCCCAAACATGCCGAATCCCTGTGACCATTGTACTTCATGGTCAGCCATCTTGCTATACTGTTTTGTATATAATATAATCACCATTGTACTCCATGGTCAGCCATCTTGCTATACTGTTTTGTATATAATATAATCACCATTGTACTTCATGGTCAGCCGTCTAGCTATACTGTTTTGTATATAATATAATCACCATTGTACTTCATGGTCAGCCATCTTGCTATACTGTTTTGTATATAATATAATCACCATTGTACTCCATGATCAGCCGTCTTGCTATACTGTTTTGTATATAATATAATCACCATTGTACTTCATGGTCAGCCATCTTGCTGTACTGTTTTGTATATAATATAATCACCATTGTACTTCATGGTCAGCCGTCTAGCTATACTGTTTTGTATATAATATAATCACCATTGTACTTCATGGTCAGCCGTCTTGCTATACTGTTTTGTATATACTATAATCACCATTGTACTCCATGGTCAGCCATCTTGCTGTACTGTTTTGTATATAATATAATCACCATTGTACTTCATGGTCAGCCGTCTAGCTATACTGTTTTGTATATACTATAATCACCATTGTACTCCATGGTCAGCCGTCTTGCTATACTGTTTTGTATATACAGTGAAACCTCTCTAAACCGGACATCTTCGGGACTGGATAAAAAGTCCGGTTTACAGAGGTTTCCGGTTTTCAGAGGTTTTTTATTGATGTGTTTTCAAAACTGCATATAACCTTTATAAAGTACATATGCCTTTATAGTTTATACTGTATTATTGTAGAAATATTTTTGAAAAACAGTTCTTTAAATATTATTTTGTAAAACAAATGGTCAAAAGTTGCGAAAATCATAATTATCTTGTGTGACTGGATTATATTGTGCTTTCACAGGTGATCAAACGGTTGCATCAAACAATAAATTACGATATTCACAAAATCCTATATTCGTTATCAAACAAGTTTTATAATTGCCTATAGGATAGTAATCTACATGTGATTATAACATAATCCCCCAGTTAGCCGACAAATTAACTGCACATGAGTGCTAATTGCAGTAGTCATCAATCAGCCTGACATCTTATAATCTTGCGCGATTATCACACGTTCATAGATCAAACGCGCAAACGAGATTGCAAAGTGTCAGCAGTGTGTCAATTTATGACGGAATACACAAACAAATTCAACACTTTTTAATTTATTGATGAAGACCTATGTCGCCTAAAAGTTGTTCCGGTTTTTGGAGGTGGAATTACATCAAACTGTACCCAAATTATGCAAATGTTTCGTCCGGTTTCCGGAGTTGAGAGGTTACGGTTTTCAGAGTGATTTTATGTAAGAAATAAAGAAGAAACAATTCGGGACTTTCAAAAACGTCCGGTTTTGGGAGTATTCCGATTTAGAGAGGGTCCGGTTTTGGGAGGTTCCACTGTACTATAATCACCATTGTACTTCATGGTCAGCCGTCTTGCTATACTGTTTTGTATATAATATAATCACCATTGTACTTCATGGTCAGCCGTCTAGCTATACTGTTTTGTATATAATATAATCACCATTGTACTTCATGGTCAGCCATCTTGCTATACTGTTTTGTATATAATATAATCACCATTGTACTTCATGGTCAGCCGTCTAGCTATACTGTTTTGTATATAATATAATCACCATTGTACTTCATGGTCAGCCATCTTGCTATACTGTTTTGTATATAATATAATCACCATTGTACTTCATGGTCAGCCGTCTTGCTATACTGTTTTGTATATAATATAATCACCATTGTACTTCATGGTCAGCCGTCTTGCTATACTGTTTTGTATATAATATAATCACCATTGTACTTCATGGTCAGCCGTCTAGCTATACTGTTTTGTATATAATATAATCACCATTGTACTCCATGGTCAGCCATCTTGCTATACTGTTTTGTATATAATATAATCACCATTGTACTTCATGGTCAGCCATCTTGCTATACTGTTTTGTATATAATATAATCACCATTGTACTTCATGGTCAGCCGTCTAGCTATACTGTTTTGTATATAATATAATCACCATTGTACTTCATGGTCAGCCATCTAGCTATACTGTTTTGTATATAATATAATCACCATTGTACTTCATGGTCAGCCGTCTAGCTATACTGTTTTGTATATAATATAATCATCATTGTACTTCATGGTCAGCCGTCTTGCTATACTGTTTTGTATATAATATAATCACCATTGTACTTCATGGTCAGCCGTCTTGCTATACTGTTTTGTATATAATATAATCACCATTGTACTTCATGGTCAGCCGTCTTGCTATACTGTTTGTATATAATATAATCACCATTGTACTTCATGGTCAGCCGTCTTGCTATACTGTTTTGTATATAATATAATCACCATTGTACTTCATGGTCAGCCGTCTTGCTATACTGTTTGTATATAATATAGTAACCATTGTGCTTCATGGTCAGCCGTCTAGCTATACTGTTTTGTATATAATATAATCACCATTGTACTTCATGGTCAGTCGTCTTGCTATACTGTTTTGTATATAATATAATCACCATTGTGCTTCATGGTCAGCCGTCTTGCTATACTGTTTTGTATATAATATAATCACCATTGTACTTCATGGTCAGCCGTCTTGCTATACTGTTTGTATATAATATAGTAACCATTGTGCTTCATGGTCAGCCGTCTAGCTATACTGTTTTGTATATAATATAATCACCATTGTACTTCATGGTCAGTCGTCTTGCTATACTGTTTTGTATATAATATAATCACCATTGTGCTTCATGGTCAGCCGTCTTGCTATACTGTTTTGTATATAATATAATCACCATTGTACTTCATGGTCAGCCGTCTTGCTATACTGTTTGTATATAATATAGTAACCATTGTGCTTCATGGTCAGCCGTCTTGCTATACTGTTTTGTATTATCTTATGCTGAATCTGTTTGCAGATGATAATGTCTAGTACGGAATGTATGGACACATTCTTTGTGCAGTGGACGTTGAGATGTTTTCCTGAGGACGGCAAATACAAGTCGGTGGACAACAGTATGCCGGTAGATACGGCCAAGGTGGACTTTCTTCTCAATGCGTTGACCCAGGGAACTGACATTTCACATGGGTTAGTCATATTCACAAGTGTTCAGCTCATTTCCTCATTTTTGTTTAGTAAAGAAATCAAAAGTTTCCTGAACTCATGTCTGCTCAAAAAATGTGGAGAAGATCTGGAGGTGGCAAATCCATGTCCTATTGCTTTTGGTTATATTTGGCATCCTTGTATATTTTGTAGTTCTATAATTCTTGTACAGTTGAACATTGTTGCCTCGAACTTTGCAGGTCCGTGAGTAATGGTTCACGTCATTGGTTGTTTGCTAGGATAATTACTGGAAGCTTACTCATACGGTTGTATTCTGGTTTATGCAATACCTCCAATATATTCTTCTTGCGTGGTTCGATACAAATCCCTGTTTATACGACGGCGCTTCATAAATCATGTTAAATGATATTATAATCTACAAGAATATCGATATTTTGGTAAATAAGTTACGCCGTTCAATGACGAATGGTTTAAATCTACAGATAATGTCATGTCAGGTAGAATTATACATTCTAAAAATAGAATGTGTAAATCAGTAGGTAATGATAATAATGTACAGCGATTTAACACATGGATATTTTATATACAAGTTTTAATTGCTCACTTCTTAAAGCAGTCACTGATTGTTGTCTGCTTTGCCATATTGTGTTTATTCAAGTTGGACTTGAGCAACGACTTGTATAACTCAATAAGTGTGTAATATGTTTTTTCTGTACATAATTACGTATAATACCAATTTAAAACATGGATAAAAAAAGCCGCTGTGAGCAAAAGTAATTAACGATAGAATAGTAACTGCCAATTTCACGACGTGTAAATTACGCGATTGTATTGATAAAAGGAGATGTCAATCAAATCAGAGAAAGGTGAGACATTTGTGTACATTTTCTGTGACACGCGGACCTGGGCACTCGGCTGATTGTATTCGACCCAAAGGTGTTAATTGAAGTAGTAATTGATTTCGTGGGACCTGTGATCTGGTTCGAGAATTCCAATCATCCATGTTTGAATCATCGAAGGTAGAACAATATGCATCATATAGAGATTAGTGATGGTGCCAAACGATGTGTGCGAGCAAACGTGTGTGTTCTAGTTAACCGAGTTCGAGGCAACAAAGTTTGACTGTATTTGTTTTAGAATATTTGATTGAGACATTATGAAGTCACTGGTGGTTAGATGGTTTAGATTGGTTTGTGATCTTAATTTTACATTCAATGTGGATGAAACTTTTGTTAGTTGATTTTTTCCAATGTATTCTGGTGACAGTCGGTTTGTTTTTGTTTGTCAACCTAGCATGTTCATTTCAGTTATGCCGTAGTGCCAAGCTACAAGCATCAGTGGTAAGGGTGTTTAGTGCTCACAATGGCCAATCTGAGAATTATTGGTTTCATCCACTCTCCTAGGTTATCAAAATATTGGCACTCAAATTTGATCTCCCATGTAAGGCTCTTTACATAGGCATGCAAAAAGGTCTTAAACAAGTTGGACACCACATACGTGTCTGTCTCCCATCTCTCCCATCTCTCCCATCTCTCCTGTCTCCCCCATCTCTCCTGTCTCCCCCATCTCTCCTGTCTCTCCCATCTCTCCTGTCTCCCCCATCTCTCCTGTCTCCCCCATCTCTCCTATCTCTCCTGTCTTCCCCATCTCTCCTGTCTCCCCGTCTCTCCTGTCT
>JABXNX010001520.1:0-12479 GCA_014843695.1 Archivesica marissinica | reverse complement strand
AGTACAATTGATTATTGGCTTATAGACTATAATATAATACCTCTAGCGTCCGCCTCCGTGTTCGAGTGGTTAAGGTATATCACTGTAACCTATCATCACTGATTGTCACGGGTTCGAGCCCAGCTCAGGCCGTGTCTCATTTATATGAAAAAGTTGGCAGTTTCTTACGGAGGTTGGTGCACACCCAATTACTGGTTAACAGCTGTAGCCTGCCCAGGAAAGGTGTTGCTAGGTCAACTGCCCAGCCAAATAATGGTGCTGATACAGGTGTAAAACCCGAAATATAACATATAAAGAAATCTGACATCTGACAATTAAACCGTTATCAACTCAGCATTAAATGATCTTAGAAATCGAAAAGTGTCAAATCGAACTACATGGGAAATCATAAAGATTGAAATAAAAACAAGCATCAATATCATTTGCAAAACAAAGCAAATATTTAAATTAAATTATTTAATTAGGCTGGAAAATAAACATCAATCTTTGTTAGCTATTCAATTACAGAACGTAGCACTCTTAATTGAAATTAAACAAACTGAGGTCCAGATTGAAACAAATATATATATTGTAAAAGCAAATGGTGCTCAAATAAGATCTAGACTTAGTATTTTATTATTCATTTAAGTACACACGTTACAAATATACATATATACAAACAACAATAGACAATGTCTACATAAACTCTGATATACATTGTTCCTACTAAACGTTATTTAAAGGAGAATAGATGAGGATTTCTTTGTTAGATATGACACAATACATAGTTTGTGCTTGTTTTTAATTATGTTATTGTTTTACATTGAAAAGCTTGACAGCACTGCATAAAAACGTACCCTCTGTGACCCACCAATGGTCTTGCCAATAAAACATATCTGGACTCTCTCCCTTAAGACAGTGTGCCCTGTAACCTGAATGACTATATTTACCTTATCCTGGAAGAGTATTACGGGGATATAATCTAACGGCACCTCATTTCAAGTTTATTTGACTGTTATTATTTATGTAAAACATGTTGTTTGATAGAAAACGAAGAAAAAACAAGCAATATTTATGAGATTGCATTAAAAATATATATCCAATGATGCAGTCTAAAACCTCATCTAATCTCATTCATACAATTCGAATGTAAAACATACATATTTACAACATGTATATGCCTTTGCATCTTATGAGCTCACATAATTTTATATATAGAGAAAAATATAGCAATAGGAGAAAAAAGAATGAGCATTTTGCAAGAAGTTGCATTCGTGAGCATAATGTCTTTGTATTATAAAATATATAACCCGGAGTATTATATCCTTTGTATAAATCCATCCCCAGTTTGTATAAAACATTTGAAGTTTATCATTAAACGTAGCTATCAATTTTCAATATCAATTCGTCGTAAGATATTGACTCTATTGTTGGAATAGTTTTATTGTGTTTATTTTTTATATAAAATATTAGGCCAACTTTATAATGAAATTAACGATGCTTTTTTTTCTTGTTATCAGATTCGTTTTGTATACCAAGATATATTGTTTTATAATTCAGTGCTTGTATTTGTATATTGTTGTCTCTAGTATATATTTGTAAGTCAACCCAAAATGTTTGTATTATATTGCATTCACAAAACAAATGTGATGCAGTTTCAGACGCCATGGAACAAAAATCACATAGCCTGGTATTCCCTAATTTACAATTTACATTTATAGAGATAAACGTTATTTGGAATTATTCTCATAAGACATTTATACTGGTATTCTCTCAACTTTGTATCAATAGTGCATTTGATTGTGTTTTTGAAAATAGTGTTCCATTTTATTATCTCTCTAAATTCTTCTTCCCATTTTCCTTTGATTGTATTAACTGGACTGTTCTTAGATTTTATTTTAATGTCGTGCAACAATTTATTAATTTTAGTGTTTGGTGCAATTTTATTTACAAGATAGGTCATGCTATTATGAAAAACAATACATTCTGCTGTCAATTTCATTTTCCAATCAGTTTTAAATACTCTAATTAGAGAGTAGTAGTTTAAGAATTCACAGAATGGAATATCATATAGTATTTTTATTTGGTCAATGGTATATAAACCGTTTGACCTATAATCAAATAAATGTTCAATATGAATTATCCCTCTTTCAAACCATGACATATAGAAAACAGTGTTGCCATTTCTCTGTTTTATGTATGAATTGTTCCAAATAATTTGTTTAGATATGCTCTCTGTTTCAGTTTTGTAATTTATTGAACACCATGATGTTATTATTTCCTTAAGAAATGCATAGCGCAAATTTAGTTTACCGGCGTCTTTTTTGTGCATATTACATTTGAAAAAAGTTAAACCGCCATATTTCCTGAGCTCATTTCTATATATAATTTGCCATTTACCATTGCTTTCGCCGAGAAGCCTTTTGACCCAACAAAAAGTAAGAAACGAGTCTACATCAATCATCTTTAGTCCGCCGTTTTCATATGTTTGTATTATGTTATTCCTAGATATTATGTCAGGTTTTGAGTCCCAGAGTAAGTCAATCATGATCTTTTTCATTTTTGAGATTTTCTCTGTGTTTGGATTGTTTAAAAATGTGAACGGAAACACTAGCTTTGGGAATGCAAACGTTTTCAATACTGCAATTTTACCGTTTATAGTTTCCATCTTCTCCATTTATACAATGTATGCTGAAATGCATCTATTTTGAGATCTAAATTCAATTCAAATAGTCTTGATGTGTCGTTTGTAATATGCATACCTAATGTTGTAGCCATTATGCATACCTAATGTTGTAGCCATGTTTGATGTCCAAATAAACTTCATTGAATCACAAATTGTGATGTTTGTATAATTGTGAGATTTTCTATGTGTTCGGATTGTTTAAAACTGTGAACGGAAACACTAGCTTTGGGAATGCAAACGTTTTCAATACTGCAATATTACCATTTATAGTTTCCATCTTCTCCATTTATACAATGTATGCTGAAATGCGTCTATTTTGGGATCTAAATTCAATTCAAATAGTCTTGATGTGTCGTTTGTAATATGTATTCCTAATGGTGTAGCCATGTTTGATGTCCAAATAAACTTCATTGAATCACAAATTGTGATGTTTGTATAACGTAACGAATCTATTATCAGGACTGTGCATTTTGTGATATTTAGTAGTTAAGCCTGAAATGCTACTAAACTTGTTTATTGTTGTAATTAAATTCTGAAATGATTCTTTAGTTCCGTCTAAAAAGAAGCTTGCGTCATCTGCAAAGAGAGTTTGTTTTATTTCTGTATTTGAACATTTGATTCATTTTATGTTCTCATTTATATCTATAGATTGTGATAGAATTTCTATACCTATAATAAAGAGATAGGGTGAAAGTGGGCAACCTTGTCGAACACCTTTTTCGATATTAAAATATTCTGAAAAATGACCATTGTTAGTAATACAACTCTTTGCGTTAGTCTAAAAAAGTGTTATCCAACTGATTAGTGAATTTCCAAAACTAAAATATTCTAACAAACAATGAATGTGTGGTCCTGTCAAATGCCTTTTTGAAATCCGAAAAGAATATTATTCCTTCTTCATCATCGTTGTTTACTTTTTCAATTACATCCTGTAGTATTCTGATATTTTCACCTATATATCTGCCTTTAATGAACCCAGTTTGACCTTTATTTATTAAGTCGTCTAGAACCTTTTTTGTCCTGTTGGCAATCGATGTTGATGCTATCTGATAGTCAATATTTGAAAGAGATATCGGCCTCCAGTTACTTATATCCGTTAATACTTTACATTTTTGATAGAAGGGAGAGTATACCTTATTTTGTAATTGAGTAAAGAGTGGGTTATGTTTATTAAAATTGATGTTGTTTATTACATCTACTACATAAAATTGGCGGTTTAGTATTTGAATGCCAACTATATTTCTTAGTTAAAGGGTTTGCTGTTCGCCAATTATCGTGAAGGTCATTGTTTTCAATTATTATATTTAACTGCTGTGAGTTTTGTTTATTTGTATCTAGTCTTCCATTTAGTTTATCTAAGTCAACATTTAGCACAACATTAAAGTCTCCGCCAATTATTAGTGTTCCACTGTTATTATCAGTTATTACTTTTCCTAATATATCAAAGAATTCTTTATCTTCATTATTTGGTCCATAAACATTTAGCAAAACGTAAGAATTATCCGGCATTTCTAATGTTAATAGCTGTAAGCGGCCTTTAACTATTTCTTTATAATCTGTGATTTTATATGATCTATCACAATAAAAATACCAATACCTTTGCTAATACTACTATCTCCGCTTATATATATATATCATTGTGCCACTCTCTTTTCCAAGTTTCGATATCAGTATTCTCTTTACAGTGCAACTCTTGCAGAAGACATATTGTGCACCGTTAATCTTTCAGGTATTCAAAAACTTTGATACGTTTTTCTCTGGATTGCATTCCTTTCCATTCCTTTTACATTAAATGTACATAAATGTATTGTCATAATGTTTAAGTGTGTTTAAGTATATTTGTTATAAATGAATCAAAATCTATAATTTATAGAAGATTGTGAACGAAAATCGACAACATTTCTACTCATTAGAAAACTCCCGTCAAACAAACAAAAATTCTTAATTCTTTACACCTTGAAACTATTAACAATTTTAAAGACGTACTCGAAGAAGAAGTCAAATTTTATGAAACATTATAAACATCAACAATAACAGGCATTGATGTGACTGAATGTTTAAATAAAACAAGTTTTACCAAAATTGTTAATCATTTGGAACCAAATATAATATGTTGTGTCTATTATTTATTTATTTATTTATGTCTCATCAATGTACTACAATAACAAAACAACATTAAAATAATACATGGTATAGTATATTGCCACTCATAAATGAGCTACAAGAGACGGTATTTATCAAAGTATAAAACACATCACATTATGCAGTTGTAATAATATAGTATGATATAACACATGTATATACATACATGTATTTGTAAACAACACATGATAAATCTGAATAGCCTACGCTAATCTAACCTAAAATTAGCTTACAATCAAAATGATATCATAAAATGCTGATGATTGTATGAGAGCACTATTGCGCATATTAAAAAATGTTTTGAAAAAGCAAATATCAACTCTGATTGAAGCGTGAATTATCACTAACACAACGCGAATGCATTATATTGTAATGTCCCATGTGTGTTAGTGACGTTACACAAATGTACCTTTTGCTTACATAATGGTAAACCATTATGCATATGCTCAGACAATGTGTAATAATAATAATTTTAATAGACTATCTTCTATTGTGTTAGGTGACAAGATAGATCCATTTTGAATATCGAGATATCAATTTGTTATTTACCATCATTGGGATTTCTAAAGTATTATATTGTTAATGAAAACAGACGGAAATATGTTGATAAAATGACAATAATGAAAAGAGAAATAACTATTATGCATAAATATTTTAAGCGTAACATAATACTGTTTTCAGGACAATTGTGTGTGTTTTACGTTTATTTATCGTCGCTACCGGTTGCCCATATGAGCGACGCCTCATGAAGAGATTAGTCATTTTAGATTTTTGGAGGATAGTGCATGATACAGAGAGGGTCGACCCATTCCAGAGTGTCCTCTGGTAAAGCACCGACACGAGACCTCGGTTTAACGTCCCATCTGAAAGACTGTTAATTTTATTAGGGACAGACGGGGGATCGAACAAGGAAAATGTAAAATAGTTTGTAACATATAATTATACATGTTGTATCATACATATACATTGCATTTGCATGTATGCGTGTTGTATTAATTAAACAATAATGTATTATCTTGTAAATATTTGTAAATAATGAACTGAATAAATTTGATATATAGATGTGTTCAGTTCATTATCTTTATACGAGCAAATTACAAACATACCAGCAAATGTATCCGCTATACTCTTTAGTTGTATCCCTCGAGACTTGAGCTCTTCGAAGCATGCCTGTGGTGTTTGACTGTTCTGTGAATTGCTCTATTATGCTATCCACTTATTATAGCACACCATTATTATCATGTTCTCATAAAACTTTCCAGAACACAACTATGTAATATGTTGTTAACAATTGTAATTCTGACTAGTGTGGATCAAATTAAACCTTATCTTATTTGCCACAGGTGTGAAAAGCAATACAACCTTTTTTAGGGAACTGCAACCAACAGTGACACTTCCTGTGTTCCCAATACACTGGTTACATGATTTATATCATTCATAATAAGTAATATTTTAATAGTGTATGAGCAAGGACCGACAACGTTATAATTTATAATGTGTGCCTCCCTATGTATTCAGTGCAAGAAACTGATCCATGCATACATGTAGAATGTGACCCTCTTAATGTAGATTATTTGATTGAGGGTAGGTCACTTGTCCATGCCATAGAATAATGATCCCCTATATGTAGATTATCCGAGTGAAGGCAGGCCATACTTCCATGCCATCGAATAATGTCCCCCTATGTTTACACAGTACGTGTGACGGCGGGTCACTTTTCCATGCCATAAAATAATAACCCCTATGTTTACACAGTACGAGTGACGGCGGGTCACTTTTCCATGCGATAGAATAATGACCCTCTGATGTACACTATATGAATGAGGAGGAGGTTACTTTTCCATGCCATAAAATAATGACCCCCTATGTTTATACAGTACGAGTAACGGTGGGTCACTTTTCCATACGATAGAATAATGACCCCCTGTATGTAAACTATATGACTGAGGAGGAGGTCAGTTTTCCATGCCATAGAATAATGACCCCCTCCCTGTATGTAAACTATATGCGATTTGGATGGTCACCTTTACATGCCGTAGAATAATGGCCCCCTCCTATGTTTACACTGTATGTGTTAACGGGGGTTACGCTTCAATGCCATATAATAATGACCCCCCCCTATGTTTACACAGTATGAGTGAGGGATATCACTTTCAGATGCCAGAATAATGACCGCCCTGTATGTAAACTATATGAGTGAGGGGGTCACTTTTCCATGCCATAGAATAATGACCCCCCCCCTATGTGTACACAGTACGAGTCAACGGGGGTCACCTTCCCATGCCATATAATAATGACACCCTGTATGTAAACTATATGAGTGAGGGGGGTCACTTTTTCATACCATAGAATAATCCCCTCCATGTATGTAAGCTATATGAGATGTTGTCTGATAACCTTTACATGCCGTAGAATAATGATCCCCTTGTATTTACACTATGCGAGTGATGGGGGCACCTTTCCATCCCGTAGAATAATGACCGCCTATATGTAAATTATATGAGTGAGGGGGGTCACCATTCCTGACCATAGAATAATGTTAACTATATGAGATATGGCGGATCACCTATACATATAATAATGACCCCCCTGTATGTTAAATATATGAGTGAGGGGGTCACTTTTCCATTCCATAGAATAATGACACCCCTATGTTTACACAGTACGAGTGAGGGGGGTCACTTGTCCATGCCATAGAATAATGACCCATAATGTTGTCTGTTTTTACTCATAACAATAATAAAATATTACCTATTATGAATTATATATAACATGTAAGCAGATTATTGGGAACACAGTGCGTGTCACAGTTGATTGCAGTGCCAATAAGGTTGTATTGCTTTATTAACAAAATTAGTTAGCTACGTCAGTTGTACACACACATTTTCTGGCAAGTTTAAGAGAAGAATTGCATAAATATGACAAGAATGGTTAGTATTGTGCTATTTTATGGTATTTATTTTCTACCAATTAAGTTGGGTGTATGTCTTTTTTCATATATTAATTCAATATAATTTTATTCATAATTGTTTATTTTATAGGTTATGCAATTATTAATACAATATATTGATAACATTGTTTGTGTAGGCTTTGGGGAAAGGGGGGTTCTATAAGGGGGTCAATATTCTATAATAGAATATGGACCATCGGGTCACTTTTTCCTATAGAATAATGACCCACGGGTCATTATTATGGCGGGTCAATATTCTATATGACACCATTTCTCTCGTTACAATTGTTCCAACTTTCCGATTTATCTCGCTATGTTTCTCGTTACAATTGACAGTGCTTTCCCATTTGTGTCTTAGCAATTGCCATAGTTCTCCGGTTTCTCAAGTTGCAATTGCCACAGCTGTCCCATTTCTGTTGTTACAATTGCAACATATGTTTCCCTTGTTACAAATGCAACATATTGCCTCATTGCTGTCCTTACAAGTGTCTCAGTTGTGCCATTTCCGTTGTTACAACGGCCACACCTTTCTTTACCGTTTCCCCGATACAATTGTCATCGTTTCCCCTTTCCTACCGAACGTAAAATTGCCATAATTTACCCAGTCTGTCGTTACAATTGATATAGCTTTCTCATTTCACTCGTTACAATGGTTATCAATGAAATGTGCTCTCATCAGACACGACTGGATATATTATGTTCGACTGACTGCGAGCACGTATTTTCATGTTATGTTTTGATATGCCACCTTTCTGTGAAATACGTACTCGTCCAATCAATAATAATAATAGATACACACACCGAATAGTTGTTTAAGTGTTTTACCTCTCCTATATTCTGACATGTCCTGTATGTGTACACGCCGTTTTTCAGACTCGCTCAAGCATGATGTGTAATCATCGAATTCCTGTAATACAAAGGATATACACGTAATATATGTGTACATATATGTATCTATCATTTATAGGTCAGGAATAGGTTATCTCCAGAATTGGAATGGTATCATACATGAAGTACTTGCCCATAGAGAGGAGAGGGGTACCATGGCCGAGTGAGTAAGGTCATTGTAGGTTCGAATCCCACTGAGAAATTTTCAGCTGGTTTGCAGAATGTCTGAGGTTCTACCCAGGTGTCCACTCGTGTGTGAAATACTGCTCGAAGGGTAACCGGGATCTTCCTCCACCAATAATAGATACATAATCGCCATCTGACCTAAGCTGTCGGTGCGATTCGAACCCATAAACACATACACAAAATTAACAATTTTATCAGCATTTGCTTGGTTAAAGTTCTTTTGAGATACCAAACGGTGTTCAGTAATCTAGCAATTCAATAGTGTCTAATTTCTCTAAAAATACATTTCGTTTATATATATCCATAATTTAACCTCCTTTGAATTAGTTTGGTTATTGTTATATGACTGTGCAACATGCCTGAAAATCAACTTTGAACTGTAATGGAGTATGCGCGTCAGAGAATAAACTACAACCTTCTAAAACGTTCAATCCATATACATATTCAAACAAAGATGTACACATGCCATAATCAACCGTGCTAGCCCTTTACATGTAACATGTCCCTGAAAGTCTACCTTTATCCTTCCATTTAACAAATAAAGACCGCTGCATCGTAAACACTTTATAAACCTATACCCGTATATCGGCTCGATCTACGTATTGCATGTGGGCGTCATCTTCGGTCTGTTGACTGTTATATTGTAGACGATAATCTGTATATTCTTCAATGTCACTAAAGATGCCGGAGCTGGACTGGTCAGTGTCTTTTATGAAAATAATATGATATGCAACTGTTTAGCTGACTATATAGATATTACTAGTATTTATATTTCGAACTTTCCTTATAAATGCAAATATAACAGCTGCACACAACGATGAAAACAAATCACCACGTCGAGCACATAATCTATGTCAGAGAGAGATAGTGAATCTAATGAAGTAGATATTTTGTGATTGTCTGTTAATACAACCTCTACCGTAATATATTTATCCATTTAAAATGCAACACGCATATATCATGCGCTCGTTTGCACAAATGCATGTGAAATGAATTAGTCCTGTAATCCATATATACAGTGAACGCTAGGATAAAACAAATAAAATCATACATTGACTAATAAGCCATATCAATATACAGGTGCATGTACATGATCGTATGCACACATGTATGCGACTATGATATTACACTTTTCGTATTCAAACAGTGATTGTATAATAAAGGTACATGTCAATCAGACGTCATCTTGCCGGATCTGTTTATGGCTTCAGACCTAACTTGAGTCAGAATTGTTTCTGCCAATTTATTTTTCTCTTCAAACTTTCCAAGTGTTATCATTTTCAGCTCTAGTACTGAAAACAAAACAATACTATTGTTTATTAGTAAGATTTGTCTAGTATTTATTTGACCTACCCGCTAACGGCAATTCACCAACTATAAAGCGGATATTTGTTTGTTTCAGTGTATGGGCGAAGCGAATTATATTTTACAGAATTAACATTAAAAGTAACAGTATCACGCATCGCGTAACAACGAGTGATAATGATTATTTTCTGTGTTCATGAGCTGGTGAACTAGTAGTGGCCCGGAGATGAAATATGCTAACAATTTTGATTTTCCACCCTGTTCAAAGGGCAATCAATCAGCTAAACTCATCCAAACTGGATTCCAGTGACGTATCGCAGACACGATTTGTTGTGTCAAGATGTTGAACGGACAGTAAATGCAATAATAATAGTCAAACCGGAAATGAATACACACAGCGAGACATCATATTAATGCTTCATGTGAAGAAATGTGAGCAATCAACAAGGAATTATGAAGATGAATGATCTGCATTGGCAACAAGCTCAAACGACTATAAATCCACAAAACATCTCTCTCGTAAATCTCTTAATAATTATTAAATATGAAATATAAACAAACAACCCGTGCATTGAACATTTCAAACGATATTTGGAAATAAGGATTAGATTAGAAAATGAAATTGCAGTACTGAACAACAAATACGAGAAGCATAATTTCATATGGAGTCACGTCTTATTAAGAAAATAAATACAGATTACCCTTTGTTTCATACAGTAATCCGCCAACCAGAATAGATTATAACAAAAACGATTACACATCTTACTGATGTTTCTTGTTATGAATAGTGGCAAACCAACATGGGTTTTTTGGAGATAAATGGCAGGCAAGGTGTCTGCTGTAAGAATGTTCAAAGAGCCATAAATCAGCTATGAGTTACCCAACCGGAACAAAACTAATTTAACATGAACTGGATTACAAAATGCACAACAGATTGTTGAGATATAGCGCGGACAATCGTTGTGTTTGAAACTATTCAAATTGATAAAACTCCGATAAAGAGCACCATCCAACCGAACAGGATTATAATAACTATTTGCAACTAGATAGTATTCTGCTGTTTTATGCCAAGCTTGTTGGGAAACCAACAAGGTGGTTTGGACATTAAAACAAACTTTCTGTTGGCAAATTGCTTCACAAATTATCCAACTGGAACAATTAAATATGACACTGGTGGTCATGTCCATCTTGGTGGAATGGCAAGGTGATTTGGGAACTTGTGTCTTCTTTCTTTTATATGTGAATACTCGAATTTGTTTCCCGAAAATTAGAAAGTTGGCTAATATGTTCGATAATATTTTTACTTGATTATTTAGAATAGAAATACCGAAATATAATAGTTACCAAATTGAGTTTCAACATCAAATAAATCGTTGAATTGGACAACAGAGAATTAATTTATTCGACAACAATATATTTACCAATATATAATTGCGTTGTTTTATTTTGTTGTTCTACAAAATGCAAGTTTAACGGTAGCACAATAGAATATTGAACGTAACTTTAAAGTGAGCGTAATCAGTATTTGTTTATTTGTTTTTTCATATTGCGACTATCCAAGAAATAGTCCATTCAAACATGACTCAATAATGCTATTAGCGATTAAATGTTGGCATAGGCATCCGCGCCAACGAGAGTGATTTATTTAAGTTGTTAAAGATTGTTTTGCAATCGTTGTAAATAAACTATTATACATGCTTAATCACAAATATTTAAAGGAGAGGACAATCATAAGCTATACAGCTTTCTGTCCAATTCCTTATATCAGTTGTTGTAAATAATCATGTATTGACATAATATAAATATGTTTAAACTAATCACAAATATAGCTAAGGCTAGTGTTATTTACAGTCTGCTATATTATTGAAAACTATCGATTTACAACAAAGTGACAATTGTGAGAAAATAGCTCATGAAACTTATGTGAAGTTATTAAAATCATGAATGATAACGCTGGAAATAACGAAAACTTTGATGACAGGTCCGTAAATCAAACTGGCGTCCCGGGACGTTGTCTTCGTGGGAGTGGTTGACATATTTTGCAAGCGAATAACTAACCAACGTGAATGTCTAATAACACTATGACAATATTTCTAGAAATAATGTGTTCGACAACGTCAGTGACGAATTAAATAAAAATACAGAAAGCTTAAAAATTTAGGTGGAGATTTCAACGAAATATTAAGCCAAAACGACAGACAAACACAATCACAAAAAAAACAAGAATAAACCAGTTGAGTCATTATTGAAATTAATAAATAATAAACAGACGTAATGATATTTGGAAAAATAAAATCCAAGATAAAGACCAATATACATGTAAATGGAAAATGGAGCAGATAA
>JABXNX010001519.1:0-12481 GCA_014843695.1 Archivesica marissinica | reverse complement strand
GTACATACACTGTTACTCCGGTCAGACAGAACACACACTGTTACTCCGGTCAGACAGAAAGCATACACTGTTACTCCGGTCAAACAGAACACACACTGTTACTCTGGTCAAACAGAACACACACTGTTACTCCAGTCAGAGTGAACACACACTGTTACTCCGGTCAGAATGAACACACACTGTTACTCCGGTCAGACAGAACACACACTGTTACTTCGGTCAGACAGAACGCATGCACTGTTACTCCGGTCAGACAGAACACACACTGTTACTTCGGTCAGACAGAACACATTCACTGTTACTCCGGTCAGAATGAACACACACTGTTACTCCGGTCAGACAGAACACACACTGTTACTCCGGTCAGACAGAACACACACTGTTACTCCGGTCAGACAGAACACACATTGTTACTCCGGTCAGAATGAACACATACTGTTACTCCGGTCAGACAGAACACACACTGTTACTACGGTCAGACAGAACGCATACACTGTTACTCCAGTCAGAGTGAACACACACTGTTACTCCAGTCAGAGTGAACACACACTGTTACTCCGGTCATACTGTACATACACTGTTACTCCGGTCAGAATGAACACACACTGTTACTCCGGTCAGACAGAACGCACACACTGTTACTACGGTCAGACAGAACACACACTGTTACTCCGGTCAGACAGAACACACACTGTTTCTCCGGTCAGACAGAACATACACTGTTACTACGGTCAGACAGAACGCATACACTGTCACTACGGTCAGACAGAACATACACTGTTACTACGGTCAGACAGAACGCATACACTGCCACTACGGTCAGACAGAACGCATACACTGTTACTACGGTCAGACAGAACACACACTGTTACTCCGGTCAGAATGAACACACACTGTTACTCCGGTCAGACAGAACACACACTGTTACTACGGTCAGACATAACGCATACACTGTTACTACGGTCAGAATGAACACACACTGTTACTCCGGTCAGCTAGAACGCATGCACTGTTACTACGGTCAGACAGAACACACACTGTTACTCCGGTCAGACAGAATACACACTGTTTCTCCGGTCAGACAGAACACACACTGTTACTCCAGGTACACTGAATACAGTTAAGTTAACACTATCATTCTGTACATACACTGTTACTCCGGTCAGCCTCCGGTTGAAATGCTGATTTATGTGAACTTGAATTTATAATTAGCATATCATTGTACTAAGTCAATCATTGACTGGAATGTGCAGGATGCCCTCAATTAGAATAAGATTACTGGATGCAATACCTCTACATTGGATCTAGTAATGGAACTGGAGTGTTATTTCAGAAGATTATTGATGAAGACAAAATATAGGACGCTTGATAAAACACCTCCTTGTCGGACGCCTCTGATTACGCTTGATAAAACACCTCCTTGTCGGACGCCTCTGATTACGCTTGATAAAACACCTCCTTGTCGGACGCCTCTGATTACGCTTGATAAAACACCTCCTTGTCGGACGCCTCTGATTACGCTTGATAAAACACCTCCTTGTCGGACGCCTCTGATTACGCTTGATAAAACACCTCCTTGTCGGACGCCTCTGATTACGCTTGATAAAACACCTCCTTGTCGGACGCCTCTGATTACGCTTGATAAAACACCTCCTTGTCGGACGCCTCTGATTACGCTTGATAAAACACCTCCTTGTCGGACGCCTCTGATTACGCTTGATAAAACACCTCCTTGTCGGACGCCTCTGATTACGCTTGATAAAACACCTCCTTGTCGGACGCCTCTGATTACGCTTGATAAAACACCTCCTTGTCGGACGCCTCTGATTACGCTTGATAAAACACCTCCTTGTCGGACGCCTCTGATTACGCTTGATAAAACACCTCCTTGTCGGACGCCTCTGATTACGCTTGATAAAACACCTCCTTGTCGGACGCCTCTGATTACGCTTGATAAAACACCTCCTTGTCGGACGTCTCTCATTACGCTTGATACATTATATTTAAACCCATTGATTTTAGAGGGACCTAAGGAGGATTAGAGGGACCTAAGGAGGATTAGAGGGACCTAAGGAGGATTAGAGGGCCCTAAGGAGGATTAGTTCAAAACTAATTAGGTCACCATCTCTAAATAAAGAAATCTATCTCTCTATCTCTTTAATACTTTTTCAGGTCACTGTAATAATACCGGTATCTGATAACGAGCCAGATGTTTCCGTCTCTGTCGATGATTGATGGTCTTCACAAAGACTGTCCGATTAGCGCAGTTGTCAGCACGCTCGCTTCTCACATATGTAAACCGGGTTCGATCCTCGAACCGGGCAGTATGTGGGATGATACAGTGGTCGCCAGATCGGAGAAAGTGGGCTAGTGGGCTTTCTCCAGGTACTCCGGTTTCCTCCTACACGAATGACCACAATTACGCTTTCATCCGCGCCAACTTGAGTGATTAATATAAGTTGTTAAAATAACTAAAGTTTAAACTAAATAAAGCGTCAGACTACATCCGATCTGAGGTAACCTTAATGTCCAGCATGATGATATTCATGTACATTATTACCGAGTTCTAGATTATGTATTTTGATTTCTGGTTAGTTAAACGCTGCTGTTATACAGCGAGATGCTTTCGGAAATCCCTGCTGTTAGAGTAATAGGATTTCCTCGGCATTATTCTGGAATTAGTGTTATATACGGTTCAAAAGAACTCTGTCGTCTATTGTGGAGAGACATGATATTAACTGTGGAGAGACATGATATTAACGACAGAGGTCTGTAGCACTTAGGAACTATATTAGATTTCCGTGACCTTTATATACAGGCACAAGGTTATTGAATCTGCAATAGTTTGGTTCGCGTGCTTGCTTGATTATGCCATATACACGTGTATCCTTACATACATATATGGAATAAACCGGTATGTTCCTCTTGTACTTCGTCATTGGAAATGCTATTATCTTTAGCTTCATGTTCATTAATGTGGCAGTCATTAATCTGGTTACTAGGTTACTAGGTTACTAGGTTACTAGGACTTCGTGTAGGAGTCTTCGATATAGCGCTCGTGTTTGGGAGTTAACGCGTCATGAAATACAGGTAGAATGTGAGACAAAACTATCCCCTACTTCAAGTTCATGGGCAAATCTTCGACCGTTAGCAATACATTTTGAGATAGTGAATATTGTTTCTGGCTCAACAAATTTTCCAGAAAAGTTTATTGACCAGGCTTGCAGCCCATCAAGATCTGTAAGGCTTGTGCACTTTGTCATATCTGTCAACCCGTGCTCGTTGAATTCCTATAATCGTTCTAATCTCTGACGCATCATTTGTGAAGTTGCATTAGGTTGACTCGTCAATATTTCTGACTATTCTGTCAACTATCCCAGCTTGTCTCATTAACATTATGCTGCTCGATATGGACTTGTTAAGGAGTCAGTTCAATATGGTTTAGCGGCACATCTATTACGTAGTCAGTCCAATATGGTTTAGCGGCACATCTATTACGTAGTCAGTCCAATATGGTTTAGCGGCACATCTATTACGGAGTCAGTTCAATATGGTTTAGCGGCACATCTATTACGTAGTCAGTCCAATATGGTTTAGCGGCACATCTATTACGGAGTCAGTTCAATATGGTTTAGCGGCACATCTATTACGGAGTCAGTTCAATATGGTTTAGCGGCACATCTATTACGGAGTCAGTTCAATATGGTTTAGCGGCACATCTATTACGGAGTCAGTTCAATGTGGTTTAGCGGCTCATCTATTACGGAGTCAGTTCAATATGGTTTAGCGGCACATCTATTACGGAGTCAGTTCAATGTGGTTTAGCGGCACTATTAAAATATCTGCAGTACATATGAATTTCCAAATTTATTATTTTAAAAATGACTCATTGAAATTCGTTTTGATACCTATTTATCGTCTATTCAACATCCTTGTTCCAAGCGATATACGCAGATCCGCATTGGACGGGGTGGTTTCGGTTGTGACTGACTGTTGTGATGCGTGACTGACGGTTACAATGTGTGAATGACGGTTACAATTCGTGACTGACGTTTATGAGGTGTGACTGTCGGTTACAACGTGTGACTGACGTTTATAATGCGTGACTGAATGTTATAATGTGTGACTGACGTTTATAATGCATGACTGAAGGTTATAGTGTGTGACTGACGGCTATAATATGTGAATGACGGTTACAATGCGTGACTGACGTTTATAATGCATGACTGAAGGTTATAGTGTGTGACCGACGTTTATAATGGGTGACTGAATGTTATAATGTGTGACTGACGTTTATAATGCATGACTGAAGATTATAATGTGTGACTGACGGCTATAATGTGTGAATGACGGTTACAATGCGTGACTGACGTTTATAATGCGTGACTGTAGGTCATAATGTGTGACGGACGGCTATAATGCGTGAATGACGGTTACAATGCGTGACTGAAATTTCTAATATGTGACTGACAGCTATAATGCGTGAATGGCGGATAATAGCGTGACTGATGGCTATAATGTGTGACTGACGTCTATAATGCGTGATTGAAGGTTATAATGCGTGACTGATGGCTATAATGCGTGACTGATGGCTATAATGCGTGAATGGCGGTTACAAATCGTGACTGAATGTTATAATGTGTGACTGAAGGTTATTATGCGTGACTGAAGGTTATAATGCGTGTCTGAAGTTATAATGCGTGGCTGAAGGTTATAATGCGTGACTGAAGGTTATAATGTGTGACTGATGGCTATAATGCTTGACTGACGTTTATAATGCGTGGCTGAAGTTTATAATGCGTGACTGGCGGTTATAATGCGTGACTGAAGGTTATAAAGCGTGACTGAAGGTTATTATGTGTGACTGGTGGCTATAATGTGTGACTGATGGCTATTATGCGTGACTGATGGTCATAATGCGTGACTGATGGCTATAATGCGTGACTGATAGCTATAATGTGTGACTGATGGCTATAATGCGTGACTGATGGCTATAATGTGTGACTGAAGTCAATAAATGCGTGACTGGTGGCTAGAATGCGTGACTGGTGGCTATGATGTGTAACTGACGTTTATTATGCGTGACTGAAGGTTATAATGCGTGACCGAAGGTTATAATGCGTGACTGAAGGTTATAATGTGTGACTGATGGCTATTATGCTTGACTGACGTTTATAATGCGTGATTGAAGGTTATAATGCGTGACTGAATGTTATAATGCGTGACTGAAGGTTATAATGCGTGACTGATGGCTATAATGTGTGACTGAAGGTTATAATGCGTGACTGACGGTTATAATGTGTGACTGATGGCTATAATATGTAACTGACGTTTATAATGCGTGACTGTTAAGTCTATATGTACTATATATGTAAATTGCAAATAAAATATGATTAAACTGGTGGCTATAATGTGTGACTGGTGGCTATAATGTGTGACTGATGGCTATAATGTGTGACTGAAGGCTATAATGCGTGACTGACGTTTATAATGCGTGACTGAGGTTATAATGTGTGACTGATGGTTACAATATATGACTGACGGTTACAATATGCACATTACGGTTATAATGTGCATCTTACGGTTACAATATAAAGCGTCGCTCATATGTGCAATCGGTAGCGACGCTAAATAAACGTATAACACGCACTATGATATATCATAGCCAATATGGATTGAAAGAAATATTTACACAACCTATTCAAATTACTATCGAAACTTAAGTCTAGAGAATTTCAAAACAAATACTTAATGTACATTATACCTAACACTGAGTTCCTATTTAAATGTGTTTTTGTGCAATGCATAATGATTCAAACTACCATGTGTTTATGGGAATGTCACAACATTTAAATATTCTGGAATAAACTCACCGAATTTCTAAGAACACTTTTGCAAACACTGTGGCTGAATTTAACTGTGAAGACGTTCAAATACACACATACAACATAATAAAAAATTATGAAGTGATCACCAAGTACACGATTATCTTACTGGGTAAAGATTTCATTTTAAATGCAAATATGAGAACGTTACTCCAACTGGCTTCCATTTTATGAGAGACATCGGTCAGTTACTGCCCCTGAATACTCTCTAAACGTAGATAGGTCATATTAAGTGTTTTCCTCTGTTTTTATCGTTGTTTCCTTTGCACAATATGCTAGCAATTTTATTCCACTATCGCTTCTTAAGAGTGTTAAATTACTATATATCGACAGATTTCATACAGTATATGCCATGGGTACTTATTTCTAAAAGAATATTTTCAGTTAATTAACACGATTTGGATATAATCACATGTATCATACCGCAACATCTGGTTAGGGAACAACAGTAAATACAAAGGATTCTAACTAAAAGGACATATTCACATTTTGGAATAAATCAGACTTTATTTGCCAAGGGAGGTAATAGAAAATTGGATGTCTATGCATACAATTAAAATAGAAGAAACAATTGCACTCCCCGAAACAGGTTATTTTTTATGAAAAGTGTTAAAAATGTCTAAATCGACCCTTTTAACATGCATGTAAAATCCGGATACCCACCTATCTGTCTATCTCCGTATACATACTTAATCACCCACCTATCTGTCTATCTCCGTATACATACTTAATCACCCACCTATCTGTCTATCTCCGTATACATACTTAATCACCCACCTATCTGTCTATCTCCGTATACATACTTAATCACCCACATATCTGTCTATCTCCGTATACATACTTAATCACCCACCTATCTGTCTATCTCCGTATACATACTTAATCACCCACCTATCTGTCTATCTCCGTATACATACTTAATCACCCACCTATATGTCTATCTCCGTATACATACTTAATCACCCACCTATCTGTCTATCTCCGTATACATACTTAATCACCCACCTATATGTCTATCTCCGTATACATACTTAATCACCCACCTATATGTCTATCTCCGTATACATACTTAATCACCCACCTATATGTCTATCTCCGTATACATACTTAATCACCCACATATCTGTCTATCTCCGTATAATACTTAATCACCCATATATCTGTCTATCTCCGTATACATACTTAATCACCCACATATCTGTCTATCTCCGTATAATACTTAATCACCCACATATCTGTCTATCTCCGTATACATACTTAATCACCCACCTATCTGTCTATCTCCGTATAATACTTAACCACCCACATATCTGTCTATCTCCGTATACATACTTAATCACCCACATATCTGTTTATCTCCGTATACATACTTAATCACCCATATATCTGTCTATCTCCGTATACATACTTAATCACCCACATATCTGTCTATCTCCGTATACATACTTAATCACCCACCTATCTGTCTATCTCCGTATACATACTTAATCACCCACCTATATGTCTATCTCCGTATACATACTTAATCACCCACCTATATGTCTATCTCCGTATACATACTTAATCACCCACCTATATGTCTATCTCCGTATACATACTTAATCACCCACATATCTGTCTATCTCCGTATAATACTTAATCACCCACATATCTGTCTATCTCCGTATAATACTTAATCATCCACATATCTGTCTATCTCCGTATAATACTTAATCACCCACCTATCTGTCTATCTCCGTATAATACTTAACCACCCACATATTTGTCTATCTCCGTATACATACTTAATCATCCACATATCTGTCTATATCCGTATACAATAAGTTTATTGCATAAAACAGACACATGTTTATAGCAATTAAACTGTAGAAACAGGCAGTGACATGGAATTTTACGAAAGAGCATAATTATAGGTTATTAGTATTCAAATACATGTATATGATATAAAAAGGTGTTAGGTTCGTTGTTTATTTCCAAAATATATAAATTTGGAAAGATCGATAGTGATTTTTTGTGATTTGCATGACAAGAGATTAATAAATTTCTGTATAGTCGGCCAGGTATGGTAATATCTTTTAATAAATTTCGATCTTAAAGTTGCATAATGTGGGCAGATTAGTATGAAATGATATTCATTTTCCAAAATTCTCGAATTACAATAAATACATAATCTTTCGTTTCGTGGCAGGTGTAGGTAACGACCACGCTCAATAGCTAAATCATGTGATGATGTTTTAAATCGTGTAAGGGCAATTCTGTATTTGTTTTCTTTAATAAAATCAAGGTAAGTTTCAAAGATAAATTCATTTTTAAACAAACTGTATGTCTCTAGACGTGCAGAGTTATTGATAGCAGTATACCAGCGTTGATAAGATATGTCTAATATGCGTGATTTTATAGTATTGTAATTAATAAGCATTCTTGACTGGTTTTGCCACAAATAGGACAGTCCGCATGTATCGATAATATTTTTTAACTGATAAGCCCAGTTCATTTTGTTGTGATAATTTTTGTTTTCAACATCAGTTTTCAACAGTTGGTAAGTTTTATAAAGTTAGGAATCTTCTGGTAAAGTCAATAATTTTAAGCAATATTTGACCATTAGTAGTTGTCTGCGTATCGACATGGGAAGACAACCAAGTTCCCCATATAGTGCATTTAGGTTTGTTGAGCGCCTTACGCATAATATTTTTCTGCAAAATTTTGAAAGTATTAATTCAACATCGGGTGCATCATGGTAGCCCCATAATTCTGCTGAATAGTTTAAAATTGGTGCGACAAGAGAATCAAACAAGCTTAACTTTCTCGATGATGGGAAGTCTACTTGATTAAAAGCAATAAATAATTTATGTAAAGAATATTTAAACGATTCTACAATATCAATAGGTGAATTATATATGTAAAAATCATGTCGAGAATGTCGACCATTTTCAAAAATCATAATTTTTGTTTTATTAGTATTAAGGCGTAAGCCCCATGTATTACAATAAGTCTCAATATCGTTCAACATAGATTGTAATGCTTCAGGATCTTGCGCAAACACAACAGCATCGTCAGCAAATAATAGTAAGAATATGTGTAGGTCACCAATGTTCATTATTCCATTCAGATCTGCATTAATATTATTTAATATATCATTAAAAAAAAATAAACACAAAATGCTACTGGACGGGTCTCCTTGCTTTACGCCAATATTCGATGTGATACAATCAGACGTGTTTGACCCATAGCGAATATACGATTGTACTACTGTATACATAGATTTTAGAGCAGTTATAAATCTAGTGCTAACATTTGAATTAAGCAGTTTCCCCCATAAGTAAACCCTATCAATTCTATCAAACATCAGTTGCCAGTCCAAGTAGGCTACATAGAGTTTTTTCTTGGCAGCAAGAGTTTTACATATAAGGGCATGCAAAATAAAAATACAGTCACTAGTGGATTTATTCTTCTGAAAACCAAATTGATTATCAATAAGTGTGTCATGTTTATCAGTCCATTTTATTAATCTATTGACCAATAGTTTTGAATATATTTTTGAAATTATATTATTAAGTGTGATTCCTCGAAAGTTTTTGGCTTCACGATTACCACCCTTGAATATCGGTATAATGATACCTTCTCCCCAGCTTTGTGGGAAAACCCCAGAGCTAAATATAGTATTGTATAGTTTAGTCAGGTAAGGCGCGATTATATCGAACGAATACTTAAAAACTTCGGCAATTAATTGATCTGTTCCCGGGCTTTTCGAGTTATTTTGCGCGAATACAGCATTTCTTACCTCCGACTCAGTAAACTCAGTATCTAGGTCATTATCATAAATAAGAGTGTCCGTGTTTTCAAAATTATCTTAATCATGTTCTGGTTGCGAGCCGTACAGGTTAGTAAAATGAGTAAACATATCTTCAATTGAAACATTATCTATATTTGAACCTTTTGTTTTATATTGAGCTTTTACATTTTTCCAAAATGCTTTTGGATTTGATTTAGCTAAGTTATTTATACGTTCGCTTTCCTTACGATTAAACTGCCGTTTGTGCAAACGCTTTAAATTAACATAATCACGCCTTTTACTTAGAAATATTAATTTACTTTCTTGTGTTTTGTTTCTTAAAAATGCATTTCTTGCTATATTAAATTGCTTTCTAGCAGCAATACAATCATTATTAAACCACCTCTTTCTATTTTTACTTGTATTATTGCTCGCCAGATTATGAACCCGTTTGCGAACTTTTCTGAATACACTAAAAGCTTTATCCTGCATGTATTGTGTGAACTGCTGTACTGATTCATTTATTGTATTGTTATTTAAATCTGATGACAGTCGCTGAAGTAGGTCATTACTGTCCAATAATTGTGTACGGAATGTATCGGTCAGCGTATCGTCCCACTCTAAGTATTCCCCATTGGTTGTATTATTATCACGTGATTCGCATTCCTTACTGTGTTTACGTTGTATACAAATATTCAATGCGCAATGGTCCGATAGATCATTGGGCGGTTGTACGCAAAAGTTATTAATGTAAATAAAGTCATTCTTATTCAATAAACAATAATCAACAACACTTGAACCATTATTATTAATGAATGTAGGCTCGCCAGTTTGATCATTACATAGACGACCGTTACATATAAGTAAGTCAGTAGATTGACAAAGTTGTATAAGACGTTTACCATGTGCGTCTAACACGTGATCTGTGTTTACTCTCTGACTGTAAACATTAGATTGTACATCAATATTGTTGTCTAAAAACCTGTCAAAAACGATATAATCTGGTTCATTCGAAGTTCTACAATTTAGATCACCGATTAAGAGGACCTTACCTTGAACATGATATTTTTCTATATCAGTTTCAATTTGTTCAAATACATCAAAATCATTGTTAAGGTTTCTGAGTACATTTGATTGTTGTGGTGGTATATAAATACCGCATAAATAAACATCAGTTTCAAAATGAAATAGGCTTTTACAAAGCTTTAACCACATACTGCCACTTTGGTGTGTTTCCACTAGTGTTATCGTCTCTTGCAAATACGATTTACAATATATAGTGATGCCGCCACTGAAACGTCCTTTCTTAGTATGGGGCGATTTATTACCAAATAGGTGATAGGCAAAATATCCATGAATGTCTAAATTATAATGAGAATTTCGTGACAGCCATGTTTCAGTCAGTATTATTATATCATGATTATAAATAATGTCAAGAAAATCTGGATCCGATAATTTACGTATTAGTCCATTTATATTCCACGAAATAATGTTCAACTGCTCTTCATGACTTCCCTAGTGCGCCGAGGATACTGGCCTCATGTACTGCTGCCCATTGATGTAAAGTTTGTCTGCAACGAGCTTAACTTTATGTCCTTTGCGCTTTTCGGTTTGCATGACTGGGTACAGATCTCGACGGGCTTCTCTCCATTCCTTCGGAAGCTGGATTCCCACACCATGGTTGGTTTTCTTCAAGTCGTCTTTGACTGTGTAGGATGTGGTTCGAACCGTCTCGCGTTCAGAGTAACTGTGAAATTTAACAACTATTGGGCGGGGTTTCTTCGAATACTCCGGATTGCCCATTCTGTGTGCACGGTCAAACGCCATGCTGTCACTATCTACCTTTAAATAGTTTTTGATGAAATCTTTCACAAGGGCTTCGCTGTTTTCGGGTTCCGTGGTAACAGAATCTCCGTGCTGTGGTCTGTGAGTTTCAGGAATGCCATAGAATATTAGATTCTCTCTCATATTACGATATTCACCATCTAGAACTCGGTCTGTTGTGGATTCCTGTTGTGGTTCCAGTGTTCTTATTTGTTTTTGAAGGGTTGCGCACGAGTCTTGGATACCTTTAACATTGGCTCTGACTGACTTCGTTTCAGTCGATTGTTGGTCATATTGATTACTTATATAGGCGCTAGCATTTTCGACATCAATAACCCGCTTGTCAATGGCACTTACTTTTATTTCTAGATCATTGAGTTTTGAGCTTATAGAGTTCACGGTTTTTTCCACACGTTCGATCCTTGCCACTGTACATTTAATGCTCTGTATATCTTCCATCATGCTCACAGCCCACGGAGGAGGTTCGACTCCGGGCGTGACAACTGGTACGTAGGGTAGGGTATACTGTCTTTGAGGCGTAGTAAACTGACCAGGGGTAGACCCAGGGTATGCTTGTGGAGTATAGTTCATGTTTACTAGATACGGAGAGTCTGTTGGTGTGTAACTACTCGGAGATGGATTTTTAAGCTTCAAACGTTTACTCACTTCATCAGTTCCATGTTGCGCTGTCGTGTGTACGTGTTGATCATTTGTATCCAAAGTTCGTGTAATGTGTTCACGGTCCTGAGCACGAGAATGTTCACTATTGTCCGCACACAATGGGGAAATTTGGTTTCGTTTATTTTTCTTCCCAGAATTGTTATTCTGATGTTTTCCTTTCGGTGGCATGAGGAAACAACACTTTAACTCTATTACACCAACAATTTACGAAAATAAGTCGCTCAAGAAATCTGGTATAATAATAATAATAATTATATTTTAATTTAATTCCAAATAATTGTCGGAGTTTAAATTCCATGTCACGCCATGAAGGGAGATA
>JABXNX010001518.1:0-12486 GCA_014843695.1 Archivesica marissinica | reverse complement strand
GCCAGAATCTCATGTAGTCCCAGTAATATCTATGGAAGTGGGATAGATATGGCGACTACTTATCCACTGCATGATAGCTAAATGGCTGTCGTTTGTATGGAGACATAATAGTATATTAACCTAAATCTCATGTAGTCCCAGTAATATCTATGGAGGTGGGATAGATATGGCGACTACTTATCCACTGCATGATAGCTAAATGGCTGTCGTTTGTACCACCTCCAAATATAGACAACATCTGAATAAACACCACCTCCAAATATAGACAACATGTGAATAAACACCACCTGCAAATATAGACACACCTGCAAATATAGACAACATCTGAATAAACACCACCTGCAAATATAGACAACATGTGAATAAACACCACCTGCAAATATAGACACACCTGCAAATATAGACAACATCTGAATAAACACCACCTGCAAATATAGACAACATCAGAATAAACACCACCTCCAAATATAGACAATATGTGAATAAACACCACCTGCAAATATAGACAACATCAGAATAAACACCACCTGCAAATATAGACAACATCAGAATAAACACCACCTCCAAATATAGACAACATCAGAATAAACACCACCTGTAAATATAGACAACATGTGAATAAACACGACCTCCAAATATAGACAACATCAGAATAAACACGACCTGCAAATATAGACAACATGTGAATAAACACCACCTGCAAATATAGACACACCTGCAAATATAGACAACATCTGAATAAACACCACCTCCAAATATAGACAACATGTGAATAAACACCACCTGCAAATATAGACAACATGTGAATAAACACCACCTCCAAATATAGACAACATCATAATAAACACCACCTGCAAATATAGACATGTGAATAAACACCACCTGCAAATATAGACAGCATGTGAATAAACACCACCTGCAAATATAGACAACATGTGAATAAACACCACCTGCAAATATAGACAACATGTGAATAAACACCACCTCCAAATATAGACAACATCAGAATAAACACCACCTCCAAATATAAACAACATGTGAATAAACACCACCTGCAAATATAGACAACATGTGAATAAACACCACCTGCAAATATAGACAACATCAGAATAAACACCATGTCCAAATATAGACAATATGTGAATAAACACCACCTGCAAATATAGACAACATGTGAATAAACACCACCTGCAAATATAGACAACATCTGAATAAACACCACCTCCAAATATACACAACATCTGAATAAACACCACCTGCAAATATAGACAACATCTGAATTTAGACACCATCCAAACCACGTCAGAATAAAGACCTCCAAAATGACAATCCTCCGAATTTCTGTATAAAGACCACCATTGAATAAAGACCACCATTCAGTGTTGGACACTCATTTCAATATGTTCCGGCCAACTTGGCCTGTACTTGAGAAAAGGTACCGGCCAAGATGAAATTGTACAGGCCAATTTTTCGCCTGTACTTAAGAATTAGTTCCGGCCAAAAATAAATGGTACAGGCCATTGAATGTGGTTCTGTCCGGTGGCTTTACCACTGGATGCATGTGCCGCAGGCAATTGCCATGCTAGGGGGGTCCGGGGGCATGACCCCCCCCCCCCCAAAAATTGGTTATGTTTTTGTCTTGTGGTTTCAGGATTAGCAGAATTATTCTGCTTGGAAACTAAACCTATTGCAGTAGCGGGCATTTCCCGACATATGACGTACTTACTTATCTGTATCATCTTAAACGTTTTTCGTTGTACATAATTGTAACAAGTAAAAGCGTCTCGTCAATGAACAAGTACTCAGTGATCTTGTACATTTTATCCCTGCAGAAAGGTCCATATAATCTGCTGTCAAAATATTGTTGCGTCACAGAAAACGCATTCAATGATTCTCGTTGCGTCTCTGGCCATTTCATTGCATCAAACCCGCTAGAAACGCACAGTGAGAAAACACTGCATTATCAAATTCTGGTGAACAGAAATATCTTTGCTAATGAGTTGTAGGATTAAAGACTGCCATTTAATCCAATTATCCGTAATTAAAATGTCACCAACTTCTCAACACCCCATGCAATCAAGTGCCAAACAGCTGATTTCCAATAAACGAACGCTTGTCATCATCGCACGCGTGACCGCACATGCGACCTTCACTTTCATGGATTTTCGGCCGATTAAGTTTCTTGAACAATGTTATTTTGCCGATATATGGCATGCGCAAAGGATTTTCGCCAACTGAAGATTTTTGGAGCCAGATTTAATTTTTATGTGCATTTGTCAAATGCGACAAATGCAACCGACAGCGGGAATCCTGCCCCCGATTGACCTTGGCTCGTGCTCAAGACCGTAGCTTACAAGCGGAATCCCTATGAAAACACGGGTTTCCCGAAATGACGTCATAACCGGAAACCAAAATGGAGGCACAGAATATTTGATATTTTGTTAATTTGATGAGAAAAAGCGCCTAAAATGGCGAAGATACTGTTGTGTCCTGGTTCAGGCGAGTATGAACTTCAACAAACTAGCCAAGGGCTATCAAATAAGACATCTCGCCACGATGTCGAGTGCATAGTAAAAGTTTCTCGCCAGTCTAAAAACGTTATCGTCATGGCGTGTTGGCGAGTGCGAGTTTCCAACGCTGCCATTGAATAAAGACAACCTATGTATAAAGACCACCTATGTATAAAGACCATCAATGTATAAAGACCATCTATGTATAAAGACCACCATTGAATATAGACCACCTATGTATAAAGACCATCTATGTATAAAGACCATCTATGTATAAAGACCATCTATGTATAAAGACCACCTATGTATAAAGACCACCATTGAATAAAGACCATCTATGTATAAAGACCACCATTGAATAAAGACCACCTATGTATAAAGACCACCATTGAATAAAGACCACCATTGAATAAAGACCACCTATGTATAAAGACCACCTATGTATAAAGACCACCTATGTATAAAGACCACCTATGTATAAAGACCATCTATGTATAAAGACCACCATTGAATAAAGACCACCATTGAATAAAGACCACCTATGTATAATTTTATGTTATATTTCGGGTTTTACGCATGCATCAGCACCATTTTCGGCTATATTGCCGGCGGGCAGTTTACCTAACAACACCTTTCCTGGGCAGGCTCCAGCGGTTAACCAGTACTTGGGTGCACCAACCTCCGTAAGAAACTGCCAACTTTTTCATATAAATGAGACACGTTCTGAGCGGGGCTCGAACCCTGACCACCATTGAATAAAGACCACCTATGTATAAAGACCACCATTGAATAAAGACCACATATGTATAAAGACCACCATTGAATAAAGACCATCTATGTATAAAGACCACCATTGAATAAAGACCATCTATGTATAAAGACCATCTATGTATAAAGACCATCATTGAATAAAGACCATCAAAAAACCACCTATGTATAAAGACCACCTATGTATAAAGACCACCTATGTATAAAGACCACCATTGAATAAAGACCACCTATGTATAAAGACCATCTATGTATAAAGACCACCAAAAAAACCACAAAAACCACTATGTATAAAGACCACCTATGTATAAAGACCACCATTGAATAAAGACCACCTATGTAAAAACCACAAAAAACCACAAAAAACCACCAAAAAAACCACAAAAACCACCAAAAAAACCACAAAAAAACCACCAAATAAAGACCATCTATGTATAAAGACCACCTATGTATAAAGACCACCTATGTATAAAGACCACCAATGAATAAAGACCACCTATGTATAAAGACCACCATGAATAAACCACCTATGCATAAAGACCACCAATGAATAAAGACCACCTATGAATAAAGACCACCATTGAATAAAGACCACCAATGAATAAAGACCACCAATGAATAAAGACCACCTATGTATAAAGACCACCAATGAATAAAGACCAACTATGAATAAAGACCACCTATGTATAAAGACCACCTATGTAAAGACCACCATTGAATAAAGACCACCATTGAATAAAGACCACCTATGTATAAAGACCACCATTGAATAAAGACCATCTATGAATAAAGACCACCAATGAATAAAGACCACCAATGAATAAAGACCACCAATGAATAAAGACCACCAATGAATAAAGACCACCTATGTATAAAGACCATCTATGTATAAAGACCACCTATGTATAAAGACCACCATTGAATAAAGACCATCTATGTATAAAGACCACCATTGAATAAAGACCACCAATGAATAAAGACCACCTATGTATAAAGACCACCATTGAATAAAGACCATCTATGAATAAAGACCACCTATGTATAAAGACCACATATGTATAAAGACCACCAATGAATAAAGACCACCATTGAATAAAGACCACCTATGTATAAAGACCACCTATGTATAAAGACCACCTATGTATAAAGACCACCAATGAATAAAGACCACCAATGAATAAAGACCACCTATGTATAAAGACCACCATTGAATAAAGACCACCATTGAATAAAGACCACCTATGTATAAAGACCACCTATGTATAAAGACCACCTATGTATAAAGACCACCTATGTATAAAGACCATCTATGTATAAAGACCACCATTGAATAAAGACCACCATTGAATAAAGACCACCTATGTATAAAGACCACCATTGAATAAAGACCATCTATGAATAAAGACCACCTATGTATAAAGACCAGATATGTATAAAGACCACCATTGAATAAAGACCACCATTGAATAAAGACCACCTATGTATAAAGACCACCTATGTATAAAGACCACCTATGTATAAAGACCACCATTGAATAAAGACCATCTATGTATAAAGACCACCTATGTATAAAGACCACCATTGAATAAAGACCACCATTGAATAAAGACCACCTATGTATAAAGACCACCTATGTATAAAGACCATCTATGTATAAAGACCACCATTGAATAAAGACCATCTATGTATAAAGACCACCTATGTATAAAGACCACCATTGCATAAAGACCATCTATGTATAAAGACCACCTATGTATAAAGACCACCATTGAATAAAGACCACCATTCTATAAAGACCACCTATGTATAAAGACCATCTATGTATAAAGACCATCTATGTATAAAGACCACCATTGAATAAAGACCATCTATGTATAAAGACCATCTATGTATAAAGACCACCATTGAATAAAGACCATCTATGTATAAAGACCACCATTGAATAAAGACCACCTATGTATAAAGACCACCTATGTATAAAGACCATCTATGTATAAAGACCACCTATGTATAAAGACCACCATTGAATAAAGACCACCTATGTATAAAGACCACCATTGAATAAAGACCACCATTCTATAAAGACCACCTATGTATAAAGACCATCTATGTATAAAGACCATCTATGTATAAAGACCATCTATGTATAAAAGACCACCTATGTATAAAGACCATCTATGTATAAAGACCACCATTGAATAAAGACCATCTATGTATAAAGACCACCATTGAATAAAGACCATCTATGTATAAAGACCACCTATGTATAAAGACCACCATTGAATAAAGACCACCATTGAATAAAGACCACCTATGTATAAAGACCACCATTGAATAAAGACCATCTATGTATAAAGACCATCTATGTATAAAGACCACCTATGTATAAAGACCACCTATGTATAAAGACCATCTATGTATAAAGACCACCTATGTATAAAGACCACCTATGTATAAAGACCACCATTGAATAAAGACCATCTATGTATAAAGACCACCATTGAATAAAGACCATCTATGTATAAAGACCATCTATGTATAAAGACCATCATTGAATAAAGACCATCTATGTATAAAGACCACCTATGTATAAAGACCACCATTGAATAAAGACCATCTATGTATAAAGACCACCATTGAATAAAGACCATCTATGTATAAAGACCATCTATGTATAAAGACCATCATTGAATAAAGACCATCTATGTATAAAGACCACCTATGTATAAAGACCACCTATGTATAAAGACCACCTATGTATAAAGACCACCATTGAATAAAGACCACCTATGTATAAAGACCATCTATGTATAAAGACCACCATTGAATAAAGACCACCTATGTATAAAGACCATCTATGTATAAAGACCACCTATGTATAAAGACCACCATTGAATAAAGACCACCTATGTATAAAGACCATCTATGTATAAAGACCATCTATGTATAAAGACCACCATTGAATAAAGACCATCTATGAATAAAGACCACCATTGAATAAAGACCATCTATGAATAAAGACCACCATTGAATAAAGACCATCTATGTATAAAGACCACCTATGTATAAAGACCACCTATGTATAAAGACCACCTATGTATAAAGACCATCTATGTATAAAGACCACCATTGAATAAAGACCACCTATGTATAAAGACCACCTATGTATAAAGACCACCTATGTATAAAGACCACCATTGAATAAAGACCACCATTGAATAAAGACCACCATTGAATAAAGACCACCTATGTATAAAGACCACCATTGAATAAAGACCATCTATGAATAAAGACCACCTATGTATAAAGACCATCTATGTATAAAGACCACCATTGAATAAAGACCACCATTGAATAAAGACCACCTATGTATAAAGACCACCATTGAATAAAGACCATCTATGTATAAAGACCACCATTGAATAAAGACCACCATTGAATAAAGACCACCTATGTATAAAGACCACCTATGTATAAAGACCATCTATGTATAAAGACCATCTATGTATAAAGACCACCTATGTATAAAGACCACCATTGAATAAAGACCTTCTATGTATAAAGACCACCATTGAATAAAGACCATCTATGTATAAAGACCATCTATGTATAAAGACCACCATTGAATAAAGACCATCTATGTATAAAGACCACCTATGTATAAAGACCACCTATGTATAAAGACCACCTATGTATAAAGACCACCATTGAATAAAGACCACCTATGTATAAAGACCATCTATGTATAAAGACCACCTATGTATAAAGACCATCTATGTATAAAGACCACCATTGAATAAAGACCATCTATGAATAAAGACCACCATTGAATAAAGACCATCTATGTATAAAGACCACCTATGTATAAAGACCACCATTGAATAAAGACCACCATTGAATAAAGACCACCTATGTATAAAGACCACCTATGTATAAAGACCACCATTGAATAAAGACCACCATTGAATAAAGACCACCTATGTATAAAGACCACCTATGTATAAAGACCACCTATGTATAAAGACCACCTATGTATAAAGACCACCATTGAATAAAGACCATCTATGTATAAAGACCACCATTGAATAAAGACCACCTATGTATAAAGACCACCATTGAATAAAGACCACCATTGAATAAAGACCACCTATGTATAAAGACCACCTATGTATAAAGACCACCTATGTATAAAGACCATCTATGTATAAAGACCACCATTGAATAAAGACCACCATTGAATAAAGACCACCTATGTATAAAGACCACCATTGAATAAAGACCATCTATGAATAAAGACCACCTATGTATAAAGACCATCTATGTATAAAGACCACCATTGAATAAAGACCACCATTGAATAAAGACCACCTATGTATAAAGACCACCATTGAATAAAGACCACCTATGTATAAAGACCATCTATGTATAAAGACCACCATTGAATAAAGACCACCATTGAATAAAGACCACCATTGAATAAAGACCACCTATGTATAAAGACCACCTATGTATAAAGACCATCTATGTATAAAGACCACCATTGAAAAAACCACAATAAAGACCACCATTGAATAAAGACCACCTATGTATAAAGACCACCAATGAATAAAGACCATCTATGAATAAAGACCACCTATGTATAAAGACCATATATGTATAAAGACCACCAATGAATAAAGACCACCAATGAATAAAGACCACCTATGTATAAAGACCACCTATGTATAAAGACCACCATTGAATAAAGACCATCTATGAATAAAGACCCCCATTGAATAAAGACCATCTATGTATAAAGACCACCTATGTATAAAGACCACCATTGAATAAAGACCATCTATGTATAAAGACCACCTATGTATAAAGACCACCATTGAATAAAGACCACCATTGAATAAAGACCACCTATGTATAAAGACCACCTATGTATAAAGACCACCTATGTATAAAGACCACCTATGTATAAAGACCATTGAATAAAGACCACCTATGTATAAAGACCACCTATGTATAAAGACCACCATTGAATAAAGACCATCTATGAATAAAGACCACCTATGTATAAAGACCATCTATGTATAAAAAACCACCAACCTTTCACAAACTAGATGGATAGCTTGCCTACTTCAAAGACCCCAATCTGAGTAGCACTAACATTCAATGCTGTGAGGGGAAGATCAACAATCAACAACAACTCAACCACGGAGAATCCTCAAATTCAGTTGAACAACTTTTGTGAAGAAGTAACTACATACATATGTCAAATTCTCCGGTTATCTCGAAGTCGGATCAAAGTCCCGTTTCAGACACTATCATTTCACATATAACTGGATCTGTTTATATCGAATTTCGTTAAGTCAAACTTCAGCTATGTCGAAGTATTTTGTTGGGTCCGACGGAATTTGACATAACGGATGTTGACTGTACCTCAGAATTGACTCCCTGACTAATTTGTAAATGCTTACTTGATCTTGAAATGCTGCTTAGTGTGGTCTTTAAGTTCTTTCTGTGTAACGAAGGAAGCGCTGCATTGCCTGCACGAGTAAACACGTGTACCATCCCTATCCTCCTGGTGGTCTAACATGTGCTTGTCAAGCTGACCCTGAAGTTCATTAGTGCACAATTTACAGAACTTCTATCATTAATTTAATTCTTTGTCATCTGCAACAGGAGGGCACTGATCTAGTGGAAATTAAATAGTACAGCTACCATAACTCACCCGACAAGTTTTTCCATCTGAGCTTAGCAGAAACACAAATTAATGATCAAGTTTGGGGTTTCTTTTACGACGGATTTGAGCTAATTAACAACAATACTTGATAGAAGCAATTTCCACAATACACGACCATATTCTGGACACTAATTGTAGATAAGATGTTGTTCAGTTTAAAACCCGATATAGTCACCCAGTTTCTGGATGGATTGACCTAATTTGAACAAATCTGTTGAAAGATTCAGTGAACACGTCAGATCATAATTTCCTGACATACCGTCTCCGTGGCCTAGTGGTTAAGGTGTCTGCCTACAGAGCGGGAGCTCAATTGTTCGAACCTTGTCAGGGGTTCATTCTGATATGCCTAATTGGTGACCCGCCAGCTAGTTAAATCAGCTTGGCCTACACGGTTCGGATTCGAGAAGTACTGATGTTCATAATAATAAAAGGTGTCTCATAAGTCAGTAATAGCTGGCCCTTTCAATAGGGGCGACACTATAATAAACAAACACTATTAGTTTCACAGATGTTAATTAAAGATTTTCTATAATTTCACCTAGCGACGTATTTTCTTGGACTAATTTGGTCTATGCTAGAATGCTTCAGACCAAGTTCGATCAAATTCTATTTTAGAGGGTACGTAATTTCCAACAACTGTAGGTGAACTGACGTATGCACGACTGGCAAAACATTCAAGAAGGATGTAATAAAATAAAAATATGCTTTGCTTTATCATATATTCGATCTCGTCGATAAGTCGAGGGTCAACTTTTGGCTTGAAAATGCCGATTTTAAGCCAGATCATTCAACAGTATGAGGGTACTTTGTGGGCGGCAATGGTTTGTTTTCTCAGTCACAATTTAAGATGTTTGGTTGACTTTATAACGTCATTACAAATCATACAAAAATGCACTGATGTACATAATTTATGAAGTTTGTTTAGCATGGTGCATAATGTAAATAATTGTCTAAGCAAATTGTAATATTAAATCAAATAAAACAAACAGACATAAATAATGATCCAACAAAAAGAACAGTTTTTTGGTTCAAAATATAGTTTGCTCATTTCTCGTTCATAAGTCGACATAGCACTTTCATCACACTTCTGGATGAGAAAAAGGTCAACTTTACGGTAATCCAAGTAACTTATAGCAGGGAATATATACGGTAATCCAAGTAACTTATAGCAGGGAATATATACGGTAATCCAAGTAACTTATAGCAGGGAATATACGGTAATCCAAGTAACTTATAGCAGGGAATATATACGGCAATCCAAGTAACTTATAGCAATCCAAGTAACATATAGCAGGGAATATATATGGTAATCCAAGTAACTTATAGCAATCCAAGTAACATATAGCAGGGATTGGGAATATATACGGTAATCCAAGTAACTTATAGTAGGGAATATATACGGTAATCCAAGTAACTTATAGCAGGGAATATATACGGTAATCCAAGTAACATATAGTAGGGAATATATACGGTAATCCAAGTAACTTATAGCAGGGAATATATACGGTAATCCAAGTAACTTTTAGCATGGAATATATACGGTAATCCAAGTAACTTATAGCAGGGAATATATATGGTAATCCAAGTAACTTATAGCAGGGAATATATATAGCAATCCAAGTAACTTATAGCAGGGAATATATACGGTAATCCAAGTAACTTATAGCAGGGAATATATATAGCAATCCAAGTAACTTATAGCAGGGAATATATACGGTAATCCAAGTAACTTATAGCAGGGAATACATATGGTAATCCAAGTAACTTATAGCAGGGAATATACGGTAATCCGAGTAACATATAGCAGGGAATATATACGGTAATCCAAGTAACTTATAGCAGGGAATATATACGGTAATCCAAGTAACTTATAGCAGGGAATATATACGGTAATCCAAGTAACGTATAGCAGGGAATATATATGGTAATCCAAGTAACTTATAGCAGGGAATATATACGGTAATCCGAGTAACTTATAGCAGGGAATATATACGGTAATCCGAGTAATTTATAGCAGAGAATATATACGGTAATCCAAGTAACTTATAGCAGGGAATATATACGGTAATCCAAGTAACTTATAGTAGGGAATATATACGGTAATCCAAGTAACTTATAGCAATCCAAATAACATATAGCAGAGATTGGGAATATATACGGTAATCCAAGTAACTTATAGCAGGGAATATATACGGTAATCCGAGTAACTTATAGCAGGGAATATATACGGTAATCCGAGTAACATATAGTAGGGAATATATACGGTAATCCTAGTAACTTATAGCAGGGAATATATACGGTAATCCTAGTAACTTATAGCAGGGAATATATACGGTAATCCTAGTAACATATAGTAGGGAATATATACGGTAATCCTAGTAACTTATAGCAGGGAATATATACGGTAATCCAAGTAACTTATAGCAGGGAATATACGGTAATCCAAGTAACTTATAGCAGGGAATATATACGGTAATCCAAGTAACTTATAGTAGGGAATATATACGGTAATCCAAGTAACTTATAGCAATCCAAGTAACATATAGCAGGGATTGGGAATATATACGGTAATCCAAGTAACTTATAGCAATCCAAGTAACATATAGCAGGGATTGGGAATATATACGGTAATCCAAGTAACTTATAGTAGGGAATATATACGGTAATCCAAGTAACTTATAGCAGGGAATATATACGGTAATCCAAGTAACATATAGTAGGGAATATATACGGTAATCCAAGTAACTTATAGCAGGGAATATATACGGTAATCCAAGTAACTTTTAGCATGGAATATATACGGTAATCCAAGTAACTTATAGCAGGGAATATATATGGTAATCCAAGTAACTTATAGCAGGGAATATATATAGCAATCCAAGTAACTTATAGCAGGGAATATATACGGTAATCCAAGTAACTTATAGCAGGGAATACATATGGTAATCCAAGTAACTTATAGCAGGGAATATACGGTAATCCGAGTAACTTATAGCAGGGAATATATACGGTAATCCAAGTAACTTATAGCAGGGAATATACGGTAATCCGAGTAACATATAGCAGGGAATATATACGGTAATCCAAGTAACTTATAGCAGGGAATATATACGGTAATCCAAGTAACTTATAGCAGGGAATATATATGGTAATCCAAGTAACTTATAGCAGGGAATATATACGGTAATCCAAGTAACTTATAGCAGGGATTATATACGGTAATCCAAGTAACTTTTAGCAGGGAATATATATGGTAATCCAAGTAACTTATAGCAGGGAATATACGGTAATCCAAGTAACTTATAGCAGGGAATATATACGGTAATCCAAGTAACGTATAGCAGGGAATATATATGGTAATCCAAGTAACTTATAGTAGGGAATATATACGGTAATCCAAGTAACTTATAGCAATCCAAGTAACATATAGCAGGGATTGGGAATATATACGGTAATCCAAGTAACTTATAGCAGGGA
>JABXNX010000186.1:21201-53799 GCA_014843695.1 Archivesica marissinica | reverse complement strand
TACTAATTTACGTTGTATCATGAATTAGCGCACATCAACCTGTCCACTAAAAGCGCGAAAATAAGTCTTCCGCTAATATATCTACGCTTACAATACCTTTTATTAATGACCCTCTCGAAGTCTATGGATATTTATTTGTTTATTACTAAAATCATCCTAAGCTTTTGAATTGGTTATTTACCTCAGCTAGGGAGGCTTTGTTATTGTCTCTATCTGTTGTGTGTTTATCTGCAGAATTACGTAAACATTTAAAGGGTAGGCCTCATGTCAAGGACGAACCCTGGTCATCCGGGTTTAAATCCAGGATTTTTTAATAGGATTCTAGGATAAATTTGTTTTGAACGAGAGAAAACCCCTCTTATAGAGACATTAACTCCAGGAAGGTCCGTATGGGTTGGATTATAGATACATTAACTCCAGGAAGGTCCGTATGGGTTGGATTATAGAGACATTAACTCCAGGAAGGTCCATATGGGTTGGATTATAGAGACATTGACTCCAGGAAGGTCTGTATGGGTTGGATTATAGAGACATTAACTCCAGGAAGGTCCGTATGGGTTGGATTATAGAGACATTGACTCCATGAAGGTCTATATGGGTTGGATTATAGAGACATTGACTCCATGAAGGTCTGTATGGGTTGGATTATAGAGACATTGACTCCAGGAAGGTCCGTATGGGTTGGATTATAGAGACATTGACTCCAGGAAGGTCCGTATGGGTTGGATTATAGAGACATTAACTCCAGGAAGGTCCGTATGGGTTGGATTATAGAGACATTGACTCCATGAAGGTCTGTATGGGTTGGATTATAGAGACATTGACTCCATGAAGGTCTGTATGGGTTGGATTATAGAGACATTGACTCCATGAAGGTCCGTATGGGTTGGATTATAGAGACATTGACTCCACTAAGGTCAGTATTGATTGGATTATAGATACATTGACTCCACTAAGGTCAGTATTGGTTGGATTATAGAGACATTGACTCCAGGAAGGTCTGTATGGGTTGGATTATAGAGACATTGACTCCATGAAGGTCTGTATGGGTTGGATTATAGAGACATTGACTCCAGGAAGGTCCGTATGGGTTGGATTATAGAGACATTGACTCCAGGAAGGTCCGTATGGGTTGGATTATAGAGACATTGACTCCATGAAGGTCCGTATGGGTTGGATTATAGAGACATTGACTCCATGAAGGTCTGTATGGGTTGGATTATAGAGACATTGACTCCAGGAAGGTCCGTATGGGTTGGATTATAGAGACATTGACTCCACTAAGGTCAGTATTGATTGGATTATAGATACATTGACTCCACTAAGGTCAGTATTGGTTGGATTATAGAGACATTGACTCCAGGAAGGTCTGTATGGGTTGGATTATAGAGACATTGACTCCATGAAGGTCCGTATGGGTTGGATTATAGAGACATTGACTCCAGGAAGGTCCGTATGGGTTGGATTATAGAGACATTGACTCCAGGAAGGTCCATATGGGTTGAGTTATAGAGACATTGACTCCAGGAAGGTCCGTACGAAATGAAATCTTTGTTATTTTGTTAATGTTAATTTCTAAACAAAATGTTGTGTTTTATTTATTCAGAGTTTGGTAAGCTGGAGAATGTACTTGGCAAAAATAAATTAGAAGGTGTGTTTCTGAAGATATATCCGGTGCCAATATCAAACTGTATCATCGTGACTAATCTGTCTGCTGATGTAACAAAAGACACAGTGGAATTTTACTTCGAAAACACGCGGAGAAGTGGCGGTGGGACAGTTGACAAAGTTGTGATGAATGACGACGATACATGCTTGGTCTATTTCAACGACTATTTGGGTGAGTAACGTTATATTTGCATTTCTTAAATTGATTCAGGATTCATTCTAGGTCAGAATTTTTGGGAGAAGTGAGAAAGCACATGATCGCTTCCTTAAATTGTGTTCTTTAATATACTTCTGCAAAATAGGGTTAAAATGCACAGTACAACAATTAAATACAACATTTGAATAGAAGGAGTGCTTTATAATGGGCCAGTGTATCTTATAAGACAAAATTGTGTTTGAAAATCGTAAAAACGTAAAAAAGTGGGGCCCCCAGAGGGCGAAGTCGGGTCCCTAGGGCGACAATTTCACCCACATCACCCTCTAGAATGATCCCTGTTGATTGTAAACAATACTGACGTCATTAGCGGCTAATATTACTGATTATAGACGTCATTAATGTTTTTGAGACATATATACAATACATGTGTCCTAGTGACCCTAGTGTCGCTGACCATCTTATGTTTTAATGAAATATAGAAAATTACACATGTGGTACCTAGCCGCTACATGTTGAATGCTGTCGATGCGAACGTTTTCTGACTCAAACTGTCAGTGATGTCATTTATGACGACTTTTTTGATGTCATTTACAGCCATCTAAACACGACATTCTAACTCCATTTACCGCACAGATGCATCATTTTCTAAAATAAAATCACTTTTCAGCCTAAAATAAAAAGATTTGTTTGTATAATATTTCATTCATGAACATAGAAAGCTATCATTATCACTTGTGGCGGCTGATAATAGTGCTTTCAGTGTTCATTCGGTTATGATATATAACTTGATAATACACTGAAACAAACAAATATCCTTTTACCGTCCATATTATAGGCGAGATCGCCTATTAGACGACCCCGCTACTTTGGTCCTGAAATCTGTTGGTTTTGGCATGCACTCACATATAAGACAGGTTGATAAAATGGACACTAGACCATGTATAAATTGTAAGTTTGTCCAGTGCATGTTTAAGAAATGTCCTGTGTGTGATTACTTTCTTTATAAGCACTCACTTATAAGACGGGAAGCCACTTTCAGGCCTTAATTTGTTGGTAAAAAACTAATCTTATAGTATGTACGTAGTAACGGGAAATAAAATATGTTTAATCTTGTTCCTCTTTATTTCAGTCATTGATAATGTATTACAACGGAAGCATACGCTAAACTCAGTGGTTCTAGATGTTAAGCGTTATCAGAAGTGTCTGGGTAGGCCAGAAGGAGTGACTACGGAACGAGAGTTACGTACGCCAGATCCTGTAATGCTCAACGATGTCGACGTGCAAAAAATAAAGTTCATGGAGCATTCTAAAGCGAACCGTGATGCTATAGAACTTCAGTTGAGTGACTGCTACACACACATAACATGGGATAAAGACAACGGAGTTGTTTTGTTAGAATGTACCCTAACACTGACTGACAAAGATTGCTTCAGATTAGTCAAACAGTGGAAAAAGAAGGCTGTCACAAACTTTAACGACTTCATGAGGAACATTACTGTTAACAAAGTGTCAATTTTACAAGATATTTGGACAAACGTAATGGAAGAGCTTAAAACTATCACTATTGAAAACCCTGAGGCAGTTGCAATTTTCGTTGATCAGAAAGAAGGCACAGTAACAGCTGTTGGTAACAAGAATATAGCCGATTCCTTGTCAAAAACAATTGATGATATTACAAAGAAAGTCATGACGAATGCAGAATTGGAGCGTCAGAAAATTAAGGAGGTTGTTACTTCATTCAAACAAATTGAAACAAAAATGCTTCTTGCAGATAGATTTCCAACAAGAATGGAAGAAGAATTCAAAGGTCTTAAGGTCAAGATCAATTACAGCAAAAATGAGATAGTGTTCGAAGGACCAGTGGGACAAGTACGTGATGCAAAAATAAAAATGTATGAACGCAGCAACTGCTTTGCGAAGAAATGCACTGACAAATTACCTATTTTGTCAGTAGGATTGTACCATTTAAAACAAACCCGGGAGCATATAGTGAAAAAACTTAAGGTTAATCATGTTACTGCTGTATGGGAAGTTACAGATGAATCTTTGTTAGTATATAGCACATCTGAAGAAGGGATCCAGGCTAGTTTACGTATTATCCGTGAATCAGTTACTGAAAGTGCCATTGCACTAAAGAAGGCCTCAATGTCCGTAATGAACTCTGAACTTTGGCAAGCTAAAGTTGATGAATTACATGCAATTCATGCAGGAAAGTTACACATACAGGTACCTGATGATGCAAGTAAAGTTCAAGTTTGTGCCACAGATGATATAGAAAAGGATATCTTAGATGGGATTAAACAGTTCCTACGTTTAAACACTGTGACTGAAGAGAAAGTGACAAGCACCAAGAATATACATCGGTTAATAGAGAAACACCATATGAGTCAGCTTATAAACATTTCAAAGGATTTACAGAGCTCTCATGTGCAGATTACACTCATAGCAGGATATGGTGGATTCGAAATACGTGGTACTGAAGATGGAATTCAACAAGGAAAGACCAGATTATTGGCACTATTAAAAAAAGTCCAACTACGTGAACATGTGCTCGAAAAGCCAGGATTAGCAGCACATATGCAAACAGCTAAAGGAAGAGACAATCTTAGCACCATTACAAACACGCTTCCTTGTGTTGTAGTTGTAAAAGATCAGGACAATGATGAGCAATCTGTAGACAATCCATATGGTTCAATTCCTGGTGATAGTGGAGTGTCGGCAAATATTGGACTGAAACGTCTGAAAATCCATGCAAGTTGCAAGGTCTATGATTGCAGAAACATCTACTCTGCTGAAGGGGACATGACTGAACTCACCGTTGATGTGTTTGTGAATCCAGCTGACGACAAATTAAGTTTGACTGGAGGTCTTGGAAAAGCTATTGTTTCAAAAGGTTTGCAAACAGCTTATTAATTGTGTGTTAGAATGAAATACCCTCCTAGTCTGCTACTCTAAATCCACTTTTGTCTTTAATAATAATACGGTCTGTGGTTCTACCTGGGTACCAGTCTGTGCCTGAAATACTGCTCAATTTATTTCCATCAAGAATATCTGGAGAGTCCCCATATGACCTGTTGGTGCGACTTTAAACCCCAATAACAAATAAAAGGGTCTGGATTTGTTTTGCAAATATTTATGAGTCACATTCTAAAGCTATGTCAAAGTTGGTTATGTCGAATTCTCCAGTTATCTCGAAGTCGGATCAAAGTCCCGTTTCAGACACTATCATTTTACATATAGCTGGCTCATTTATATCGAATTTCGTAAAGTCAAACTTTGGTTATGACAAAGTATTTTGTTCGCTCCGACGGAATTCGACATAGCGGATCTCGACTGTATATTAAGGAAACAACCTACATAAACCCTGCCACTAGTCACTAATATTAAGAAAGGTTCACCTCTTGTATATTTCCTGTTGGATACTCACTATTATTAGCAACACAATGTTTGCGATGCTTCTGGATGTGTCTCTGAACACTGGGGATACATAAAGTTTAAACGATTTAACGATTGCGAAGCAAGTTTTTAACAACTTATATTAATCACTCTCGTTGGCGCGGATGAAAGCGTAAATGTGGTCATTCGTGTGGGAGGAAACCGGAGTACCCGGAGAAAACCCACCTGTCCGATCTGGCGACCACCATACCATCTCACATACTTCCCGATCCAAGGATCGAACCCGGGTTGCATTGGTGAGAAGCGATACATAGAACATAATTATATATCTCCTATTGTTTTTGCCATCTGTCTGTTCACTTTACGTTTTCCACACTTCATCTCCATAACCCCTTGTTGGGTTATCATCAAACTTGACAGGAAGCATCGGTATGATATCTACTTATGCGTATTGTAACCCTGTTCCAGTTGATTGTGTGTAGCATCCGTGGTCCAGTGGTAGAGCATCGGATTTGGAAACAATCGGTTCCGGGTCTGATACTCGGTCAAGCCAAGTATGTAGTGTCATTGAGCAAGGCACCTCATACTCATTGCTTAGTACTGGTTAACCAATTAAGTCGGCTAAGCTTGCCCAGGAAAACATGTCAACGTCCCCGCAAGGGGTTGACATTAATGGAACATACATACATTGTTTTGTGGATTTACGGGCATATTTATAACACAAAGCCTGTGCAAACTTCATTTCCAAACATCATTTCCATAAACTACTTGTTGGATTTTCACCAAACTTGGCAGGAGACATCAGTATGATGTATAGTTGTGCATATTGAAAACCGTTCGGGTTTGATGATTGTTTTGTGGATTTAGTCCGCCTCCGTGGTCGAGTGGTTACGGTCGCTGACTTGTATACCACTGTAACCTATCATCACTGATGGTCACGGGTTCGAGCCCCGCTATGGCCGTGTCTCATTTATATGAAAAAGTTGGCAGTTTCTTACGGAGGTTGGTGCAGCCAAGTACTGGTTAACCGCTGGAGCCTGCCCAGGAAAGGTGTTGTTAAGTAAACTGTCCGCCGGCGATATAGCCCGAAATGGTGCTGATGCAGGCATAAAACCCGAAATATAACATAACATAATGTTTTGTGGATTTACAGGCATTTTGAAAATTTTTAATTATACATCCTATAGATTTTGCCATCTGTCTGTTCACTTTTCACCAAACTTGGCAGGATGCAATGGTGTGATGTCTAGTTGTGCATTTTGTAATCCTGTTCCGGTTGGATGATTTCTGGCGGATTTATGGCCATTTGAACATTTTTGTAACACAGAGATTGTCCATGCTTCATCTCCTAACTTTATAATACTACTTGTGTGTGTTGTACGTTTATTTATCGTCGCTACCGGTTGCCCATATGAGCGACACCTGAAGATATTAGTCATTCTAGATTTTGGAGGATAGTGCAATGATACAGACAGAAACCCATTCCAGAGTCTCCTCTGGTTCTTTTACGTGCACAGTGTAAAGCACCGACACGAGACCTCGGTTTAACGTCCCATCTGAAAGTCTGTTAATTTTATTAGGGTCATACAGTGGATCGAACCTGCGATCCCTGGATTACCAGTCCAGCGTGTTACCACTGGACTACAGATCCGTCTGTTATATAATACTACATTATTGCAATGACGTCATATATTTAATTTCCATGCTTTTATTACTCCACTGAAGCAACAGTGAGTGGGGAGACATACGTTTCTTTCAAAAACAATTTCTAGTCGATAATTTGATATGTGTGAGTCATTCAGATAAGGGAATTGCTTCTGTATTAACCCTTTCAACACCACATACCTCTAAATAGGCTTACAAAAAGTGTAGATCCAGATGAGCCGGCTCGTGACGAGCCGTCTCATCAGGATCTGCACTTTTTGCCAGTGATATGACTATTTTTAGACATAATTACCCATTTTGATAAATGAACTTGTCCAAATGTGATTTTCTGATTCATTTATTGGTTTATGAATATCATGGACCAGTCCATGTGAGTTACTTGGTGTTGAATGGGTTAATTATGAACTTCGAGGAACATCACCTTCAAAGGGAGATGCAACTTCGACTTAAATCTGTAATTGCCAAGTTAGTTCACACCTGGAGCCAGGTTTACATATAAATTGTTGTTTTAGCCGCTTCCGAGACCAATTAGCCTTAGCCACCAGTATGATACAATTTTGTTATTGTATAGTCAATAGGGGTTCAGTTGATTAGAAGTATAGATTAATGATTGTCTACAGATTATAGGTTACTCTGATGTAGGCACTCAGATGTAACACAGAAAACAGACACTGACAGAGGTGAAATATGTATTTATTTTTGCAATTTTGAATTGTTTTGATAGTCCAAAAATTGATTTCGACACCGTTTGATTTTTGCCGACTCCCACCAGATATTGGGTCATCTAATCAGTTACGGCGGCAAAGTGGCTGAAAAAGAGCAAAGATTTCTGAAATAATGGTGTCAATTTAAGGTGGAAAACAAATACAGAATGACTGTGTGCAATACATCAAAAGAGAGGGCAAACTAGGAGATGGTGAAGCGTTTGTAAGCACGGCGGGGGATCTGAAGGCAGACTACATTGTGCATGTGATGGGACCGGTGTGGAAAGGCGGAGGAGACAATGAGGCAGAGATGCTAACCGAAGCCGTGTTTAAATGTCTGCAACAAGCGACCACGAGAGATGCAAAATCTGTGGCAATACCAGCTATTAGCTGTGGTGCATACGGGTAAGTATATATCTGCTGTTGCCTGTTGTGCATATATGTGAGTAATATACCGGCTATTGACTGTGTACAACATGAATCTAGCACCTCCAAGAGTTGCAGATAAGGAAATCCCACCCGAAGATGCGTGAGAAGAACAAGGCTCATAACCTCTATGGAGGTGCTCATAACCTCAACTCTATGGAGGTGCTCATAACCTCAACTCTATGGAGGTGCTCATAGCCTCAACTCTACGGAGGTGCTCATAACCTCAACTCTACGGAGGTGCTCATAACCTCAACTCTATGGAGGTGCTCATAACCTCAACTCTATGGAGGTGCTCATAACCTCAACTCTATGGAGGTGCTCATAACCTCAACTCTATGGAGGTGCTCATAACCTCAACTCTATGGAGGTGCTAGATTTATTTTCTCACCTTTCTTATGCTTTTGATACACGCATCAATGGCACCAAAAACCTGTCTATAAGTGAGAAATACATTTCAAGCTTAACCCTTAACCTGCTAAGCACAACTCTGGTGCGGGCCGTTGTTTCTGGTGTGGGCCGTTGTCTCTGGTGTGGGCCGTTGTTTCTGGTGCGGGCCGTTGTCTAATGTTGTTAAAACTTGTGGCCCAAACCATTTGCATGTTCATATTATGTATTTTATCTGTTTATGCATGACAAATATAATAATGATTTGCAATAAAATATTATTAAACTAAGCACAACTTAAGTCGCTTTTGCAAGCAGCTTAAAGCCAGATCAGACAGCACAGAATGTTCCGTCTGATGAGGATCTATGCTGTTTGCTATTCAGATAGTGGAGCAAAAACACTTGTCTGAATAGCAAACAACATAGATCCTGATCAGCCACGGATCTATGTTGTTTATACATTTCATCCAATTTATTCAGCAAGTTAAGGGTTAATCATATTTTTTTTGCTTGATTCGTTTTACATATACATGTGAATACAAAACATGACAAATTAAATAACGGCAAACAGGTCGGGCCACAAGTTCTAGCACACATTAGTTATGGCCCATTCCCGATACATTTCTCACCTATAGACAGGCTTTTCTTGCCGTTTTGAGGATGTGAGATAAATCTGTCTAACCGAGTAGACAAGGGGACTACTTTACGCTAATTAGATATCACGAACAAGTCCGATAGTTTCCGTTCATTTCCGCGTCCAAATTTATATAATTCATTGGATAACGGTAAAATCTACCGTGAAATTACGCAATCAATGACGTGTTGCTACCATTCATGTATTGTTAGTTTATACAAATTTATTTTAGCTCGATTGCGAAACAAGTTCTTTCAACTTATATAAATCACTCTCAAGACCTCATTCCTGATGGAATCCATCGCCACAAGGGAGAGAAGAGGCAATGTGGAATTTAAATGCCTTGCCTAAGGACACAATCGTAACGGCTCCAGCGGGGCTCGAACTCCAGACCTTTCGCCCCTGAAGCGAACGCGCATCCACTGCACCATCATGACTTCCATGTATTGTTCACGTGCCTACTATTACTATTTGACCCACAATGCACTTGCATTGTTTGTAAGCATCCTGCCTCTAATCACAGTGTGAATGATCTCCCTTTAATTCTTGTTATATATTATTTCCTTTTATTATGATGGTTAAAGTTATAGATTATTGGATGTAAAGGGTTAGCACTAGGGATGTTCCCTAGCCAGACTTAACATGTAGTCGTGTTGTTTACTTTTAAATGACAATCTACATCAATGTGAGTAAATTGTCACATTCCAATGACCTCATCACTTTATAGTATTTTCATACGCTATTCATGCGCGTGTGTGTATATAGGCCTGCATAATTCGTAAAGCGCATCATCATTTCTATCCCCCATCTGACCCTAATAAAATTAACAGTCTTTCAGATGGGACGTTAAACCGAGGTCTTGTGTCGGTGCTGTACACCGTGCACGTTTAAAGAACCAGAGGAGACCCTGTAATGGGTATCTGTCTGTATCATTGCACTATCCTCCAAAAATCTAAAATGACTAATCTCTTCAGGAGGCGTAGCTCATATGGGCAACCGGTAGCGACGATAAATAAACGTAAAACACACAAGTGCATCAAAAGCATAAGAAAGGTGAAAAAATAAATCTAGCACCTCCATAGAGTTACAGTTAAGCAGAGCATCGTTATTTGCACACATCACAGCCCTCGGGTGGGACTGACTTATCTGCAACTCTTGGAGGTGCTAGATTGACTTTATCTAACATGAAATATGATTGTACTGCTATACTACAGATATCCGGTAAGACATGCAACGTCAACGATAGTCGAGGCAGTGAAAAACTTCTTCCGTGAGGTGCAGGAAAGTCCAGTAACAGACATATACTTATGTGATGTAAAGTTAAACACAGTGCAAGAATTCAATGAAGCCCTTAGGAAGGAATTCGGCTCACAAAATGTGCAGACATACAAACCACTTCCAATACCACCACAAGGCAGGAGCTCAGCGTGTAAGTATTCAGTTGTATATAGGTCGCACAGGACTATAAGACGCAGTTAAAAAACCCATAGAAATTCCAGTTATTTGCTGTATGAAAGGCACATGATCGTAGAATGAAGAAACTCGTGAAATAAACATATAGATAAACGGGACATTAACCCATTCAACCCCAAGTAACTGACCTGGACTGGTGCATCATATTTTTAGACCAATAAATTAATAAGAAAATTACATTTGGACCAGTTCATTTATCAAAATGGGTAATTTTTCTCTAAAAATAGTATTATTATTGGCAAAAAGTGCAGATCCTGATGAGACAGCTCGTCACGAGCCGGCTCATCTGGATCTACACTTTTTGTACGCCTATTTAGAGGTCTGTGGTGTTGAAAGGGTTAAACTTCATGTGACTATTGGTGTATAGACCACTAAATCGTCAATGCATAATTTCTTGAAAATGCAAATTGAAATATTTTTGAGTAAATATGCATTGTTTGTTTGGGTTTATGCTGCTGTAGACGCCTGTGGTCGGCTGGTTTCTTCACGAACAGTGACGCGCCAGGCACACGACCGGATGAGAGGAAAATTATGTAGTGGACCGAAGGTATGACATGTAAGAGAGGTCATGTCGTTCCGATTCCGAATATTCCAAATTAAAAGCCAATTGAATATTCGAATTGAGGTTTTGTAATTCGTTGCCATCCCTAGTTTATTTTTAGTATGATAGAAACTTGTTCTCTTTCAATAGTCCCTCCCTTGGAAGAATAGTTTGAACTATTGACCTGAACTTCTTGAAGAGAATATACAATATAAGTTTTCTTTTTCGTTCTAATCCCTTTCAGTCTACTGCTGTTAAATTATATGTAAAATGTTCCTTTCTTGATTACATGTACAAATACTGAAATAAATAATGTTTAAACTGAAGGGAAGTGAATAATTGTTTTATTATATAGAGTGTTGGTTTGTGTGTAGTGACGACTAGAGGATTCTCAGTGTTTTATTATATAGAGTGTTGGTTTGTGTGTAGTGATGACTAGAGGATTCTCAGTGTTTTATATGGAGTGTTGGTTTGTTTCTCAGTGTTTTATATGGAGTGTTGGTTTGGGTGTACTGACGACTAGAGGATTCTCAGTGTTTTATATGGAGTGTTGGTTTGTGTGTAGTGATGACTAGAGGATTCTCAGTGTTTTATATGGAGTGTTGGTTTGGGTGTACTGACGACTAGAGGATTCTCAGTGTTTTATATGGAGTGTTGGTTTGTGTGTAGTGATGACTAGAGGATTCTCAGTGTTTTATATGGAGTGTTGGTTTGGGTGTAGTGATGACTAGAGGATTCTCAGTGTTTTATATGGAGTGTTGGTTTGTGTGTAGTGATGACTAGAGGATTCTCAGTGTTTTATATGGAGTGTTGGTTTGTGTGTAGTGATGACTAGAGGATTCTCAGTGTTTTATATGGAGTGTTGGTTTGTGTGTAGTGATGACTAGAGGATTCTCAGTGTTTTATATGGAGTGTTGGTTTGGGTGTAGTGATGACTAGAGGATTCTCAGTGTTTTATATGGAGTGTTGGTTTGTGTGTAGTGATGACTAGAGGATTCTCAGTGTTTTATATGGAGTGTTGGTTTGGGTGTACTGACGACTAGAGGATTCTCAGTGTTTTATATGGAGTGTTGGTTTGGGTGTAGTGATGACTAGAGGATTCTCAGTGTTTTATATGGAGTGTTGGTTTGTGTGTAGTGATGACTAGAGGATTCTCAGTGTTTTATATGGAGTGTTGGTTTGTGTGTAGTGACGACTAGAGGATTCTCAGTGTTTTATATGGAGTGTTGGTTTGTGTGTAGTGATGACTAGAGGATTCTCAGTGTTTTATATGGAGTGTTGGTTTGTGTGTAGTGATGACTAGAGGATTCTCAGTGTTTTATATGGAGTGTTGGTTTGTGTGTAGTGATGACTAGAGGATTCTCAGTGTTTTATATGGAGTGTTGGTTTGTGTGTAGTGATGACTAGAGGATTCTCAGTGTTTTATATGGAGTGTTGGTTTGGGTGTAGTGATGACTAGAGGATTCTCAGTGTTTTATATGGAGTGTTGGTTTGGGTGTAGTGATGACTAGAGGATTCTCAGTGTTTTATATGGAGTGTTGGTTTGGGTGTACTGACGACTAGAGGATTCTCAGTGTTTTATATGGAGTGTTAGTTTGTGTGTAGTGATGACTAGAGGATTCTCAGTGTTTTATATGGAGTGTTGGTTTGTGTGTAGTGATGACTAGAGGATTCTCAGTGTTTTATATGGAGTGTTGGTTTGGGTGTAGTGATGACTAGAGGATTCTCAGTATTTTATATGGAGTGTTGGTTTGGGTGTAGTGATAACTAGATGATTCTCAGTGTTTTATATGGAGTGTTGGTTTGTGTGTAGTGATGACTAGAGGATTCTCAGTGTTTTATTATATAGAGTGTTGGTTTGTGTGTAGTGATGACTAGAGGATTCTCAGTGTATTATATAGAGTATTGGTTTGTGTGTAGTGACGACTAGAGGATTCTCAGTGTTGGTTTGTGTGTAGTGACGACTAGATGATTCTCAGTGTTGGTTTGTGTGCAGTGATGACTAGAGGATTCTCAGTGTTGGTTTGTGTGTAGTGACGACTAGAGGATTCTCAGTGTTGGTTTGTGTGTAGTGACGACTAGAGGATTCTCAGTGTTGGTTTGTGTGTAGTGACGACTAGATGATTCTCAGTGTTGGTTTGTGTGTAGTGACGACTAGAGGATTCTCAGTGTTGGTTTGTGTGTAGTGATGACTAGAGGATTCTCAGTGTTGGTTTGTGTGTAGTGACGACTAGAGGATTCTCAGTGTTGGTTTGTGTGTAGTGACGACTAGAGGATTCTCAGTGTTGGTTTGTGTGTAGTGACGACTAGAGGATTCTCAGTGTTGGTTTGTGTGTAGTGATGACTAGAGGATTCTCAGACAATTTGAAAAACACCTTTTGTTACTTTATTGTGTCTTTGCATGACAAGTACATTATATGTCTTCCTCAGACTTAAAATTTCCGAAATCAATCAGCCATTGTTGTTTGTAGAAACACTCACGCAATTGCAACCAAAATCTACATCGTTAAAACGCTTGCGGAACTATTGACTCTAAATACTGAAACATGTCCGCACAGCACTGTGTATATATATGGAAGGCGAAAGTCTTGTTAGAGCATTTATGTTGTATAATAATTACATGCTATAATATTGTGTAAATGTTTTTATGTATATACAAAGAAGAAATAATGTGCGAACGGCCCGGAGTTCGAGCCCTGCTGGAGCGGTTACGATTGTGCCCTTAGGCAAAGCATTTAAATTCCACATGCCTCTTCTCTCTCACTCGTGGTGATGGATTCCATCAGGAATGAGGTCTCGAGAGTGATTAATATAAGTTATAAGAACTTGTTTCGCAATCGAGCTAAAATAAATTTGTATAAAATTAAATACTGAAATGGAAAAACGAATTTGTGAAAAACAGGTCGAATAGTCCAAAACTATTCACTTCCATGTGATAGTGTATCAGCCAATCAAATTGCTGAGTTATCAATGGTATATTATAATTTATTGCAACACACAGATGACGACAGTGATTATATCCGTCCAATGGTCAGTGACGAGGAGGACGATGACTATTATGTTAGGACAGGAGGTAATATTTACATTGCTATTGCATTTCCTTCGATGAATGTGTATGCCCTGTTTGTATTTATTTTCCTGTGAATTTCCTCGCCTATGATCTGCAGCTGACATGCGGGCGCACTCAAAGTTACAGGCATGCGTGACTTAGAGTTGACTTGTCCACTCATGCATGAAATAAACGCTCGGGTTGTCCTACCATGGTGCCCACCAATGCTGCTCAGTAGGTTGCACCCGCTCAGGCTGGAACTCCAGGGCATTGAGCTCTTCCTCTACCATTATAAGTGTGGAGTGGAAGTCGTGATAGCGCAGTGGATGCGCGTTCGCTTCAGGTGCGAATGGTCTGGAGTTCGAACCCCACTGGAGCCGTTACGATTGTGCCCTTAGGCAAGGCATTTAAATTCCACGTTGCCTCTTCTCTCTCCCTCGTGGCGATGGATTCCATCAGGAATGAGGTCTCGAGAGTGATTTATATAAGTTGAAATAACTTGTTTCGCAATCGAGCTAAAATAAATTTGTATAATCTAACCATTATAAGCTGTAAAATCCTTATAGAGTTCATTTTGTTAATTGAATATTTTGATAATTACATATTGTTTAGTAGCAGAGTGGTTACAGTCAGTGACCTCAAATTACTTGCCCCTAGCTGCTGTAGGTTCGAATCCCACTTGAGGTGTCTTTCAATTGAAGATGCTATCTAGCTAGCTTGTGAAAGGTCCTTGGTTCTAACTGTGTGCCTGTCAGTGCCTGAAATACTGCTCGGAGGGGCACCCGGGGTCTTCCTCTACCGATAATAGCTGGAGAGTCGCCATACGCTGCTGGTGCGATGTTAAACCCAAAAAAAGAAACAAATATGCATATTGATAAAACATGCATTTTCAGGAAGAGGACCACCTCCTGTACCAAAGGCTAGGTCAACAAAAGCATCGGGGTCTGAGAGCGACGTGAGACTTGGCAATGTGCGCGTGTCAGTTATCCAAGGCGAAATTGCAAAACAAAGGGTGATTAAATATTGTAATCTATATGTTTAAATGTTGTATGGGTTTTTATTGAGACTAAAGCCATTTTGTTTACAGCGACGTATGTAATCTACTGGTAGGGATATGTGTATGTCTGTACCTGGTGATCGAGTGGTTATGGTCGTTGACTTCAAATCACTTGCCCTTTACTGCTTCAGTTCATCTCCTGTTATTGCGCTCACTATGTTCTCCTGTTATTGCACTAACTATGTTCTCCTGTTATTGCACTCACTATGTTCAGCTCCTGTTACTGCACTCACTATGTTCAGCTCCTGTTATTGCACTCTCTATGTTCAGCTCCTGTTATTGCACTCACTATGTTCTCCTGTTATTGCACTCACTATGTTCAGCTCCTGTTATTGCACTCACTATGTTCTCCTGTTATTGCACTCACTATGTTCAGCTCCTGTTATTGCACTCACTATGTTCTCCTGTTATTGCACTCACTATGTTCTCCTGTTATTGCACTCACTATGTTCTCCTGTTATTGCACTAACTATGTTCTCCTGTTATTGCACTCACTATGTTCTCCTGTTATTGCACTCACTATGTTCAGCTCCTGTTATTGCACTAACTATGTTCTCCTGTTATTGCACTCACTATGTTCAGCTCCTGTTATTGCACTCACTATGTTCAGCTCCTGTTATTGCACTCACTATGTTCAGCTCCTGTTATTGCACCCACTATGTTCCTCCTGTTATTGCACTCACTATGTTCAGCTCCTGTTATTGCACTCACTATGTTCAGCTCCTGTTATTGCACTCACTATGTTCAGCTCCTGTTATTGCACTCACTATGTTCAGCTCCTGTTATTGCACTCACTATGTTCTCCTGTTATTGCACTAACTATGTTCAGCTCCTGTTATTGCACTCACTATGTTCACTCCTGTTATTGCACTCACTATGTTCAGCTCCTGTTATTGCACTCACTATGTTCAGCTCCTGTTATTGCACTCACTATGTTCACTCCTGTTATTGCACTCACTATGTTCAGCTCCTGTTATTGCACTCACTATGTTCTCCTGTTATTGCACTCACTATGTTCTCCTGTTATTGCACTCACTATGTTCTCCTGTTATTGCACTCACTATGTTCATCTCCTGTTATTGCACTCACTATGTTCTCCTGTTATTGCACTCACTATGTTCTCCTGTTATTGCACTCACTATGTTCTCCTGTTATTGCACTCACTATGTTCTCCTGTTATTGCACTAACTATGTTCTCCTGTTATTGCACTCACTATGTTCTCCTGTTATTGCACTCACTATGTTCTCCTGTTAGTGCACTCACTATGTTCAGCTCCTGTTATTGCACTCACTATGTTCAGCTCCTGTTATTGCACTCACTGTGTTATCCTGTTATTGCACTCACTATGTTCTCCTGTTATTGCACTCACTATGTTCTCCTGTTATTGCACTCACTATATTCAGCTCCTGTTATTGCACTCACTATGTTCAGCTCCTGTTATTGCACTAACTATGTTCAGCTCCTGTTATTGCACTAACTATGTTCAGCTCCTGTTATTGCACTAACTATGTTCAGCTCCTGTTATTGCACTCACTATGTTCTCCTGTTATTGCACTCACTATGTTCTCCTGTTATTGCACTCACTATGTTCATCTCCTGTTATTGCACTCACTATGTTCTCCTGTTATTGCACTCACTATGTTCAGCTCCTGTTATTGCACTCACTATGTTCAGCTCCTGTTATTGCACTAACTATGTTCAGCTCCTGTTATTGCACTAACTATGTTCAGCTCCTGTTATTGCACCCACTATGTTCAGCTCCTGTTATTGCACTCACTATGTTCTCCTGTTATTGCACTCACTGTTCTCCTGTTATTGCACTCACTATGTTCTCCTGTTATTGCACTCACTATATTCAGCTCCTGTTATTGCACTAACTATGTTCAGCTCCTGTTATTGCACTCACTATGTTCTCCTGTTATTGCACTAACTATGTTCTCCTGTTATTGCACTCACTATGTTCTCCTGTTATTGCACTCACTATGTTCTCCTGTTATTGCACTCACTGTTCTCCTGTTATTGCACTCACTATATTCAGCTCCTGTTATTGCACTAACTATGTTCAGCTCCTGTTATTGCACCCACTATGTTCTCCTGTTATTGCACTAACTATGTTCTCCTGTTATTGCACCCACTATGTTCTCCTGTTATTGCACTCACTATGTTCTCCTGTTATTGCACTCACTGTTCTCCTGTTATTGCACTCACTATGTTCTCCTGTTATTGCACTCACTATGTTCTCCTGTTATTGCACTCACTATGTTCTCCTGTTATTGCACTCACTGTTCTCCTGTTATTGCACTCACTATGTTCAGCTCCTGTTATTGCACTAACTATGTTCAGCTCCTGTTATTGCACCCACTATGTTCTCCTGTTATTGCACTAACTATGTTCTCCTGTTATTGCACCCACTATGTTCTCCTGTTATTGCACTCACTATGTTCTCCTGTTATTGCACTCACTGTTCTCCTGTTATTGCACTCACTATGTTCTCCTGTTATTGCACTCACTATGTTCAGCTCCTGTTATTGCACTAACTATGTTCAGCTCCTGTTATTGCACCCACTATGTTCTCCTGTTATTGCACCCACTATGTTCTCCTGTTATTGCACTCACTATGTTCTCCTGTTATTGCACTCACTGTTCTCCTGTTATTGCACTCACTATGTTCTCCTGTTATTGCACTCACTATGTTCAGCTCCTGTTATTGCACTCACTATGTTCTCCTGTTATTGCACCCACTATGTTCTCCTGTTATTGCACCCACTATGTTCTCCTGTTATTGCACCCACTATGTTCTCCTGTTATTGCACTCACTATGTTCTCCTGTTATTGCACTCACTGTTCTCCTGTTATTGCACTCACTATGTTCTCCTGTTATTGCACTCACTATGTTCAGCTCCTGTTATTGCACTAACTATGTTCAGCTCCTGTTATTGCACCCACTATGTTCTCCTGTTATTGCACCCACTATGTTCTCCTGTTATTGCACTAACTATGTTCTCCTGTTATTGCACCCACTATGTTCTCCTGTTATTGCACTCACTATGTTCTCCTGTTATTGCACTCACTGTTCTCCTGTTATTGCACTCACTATGTTCTCCTGTTATTGCACTCACTATGTTCAGCTCCTGTTATTGCACTAACTATGTTCAGCTCCTGTTATTGCACCCACTATGTTCTCCTGTTATTGCACTCACTATGTTCTCCTGTTATTGCACCCACTATGTTCTCCTGTTATTGCACTCACTATGTTCTCCTGTTATTGCACTCACTGTTCTCCTGTTATTGCACTCACTATGTTCTCCTGTTATTGCACTCACTATGTTCAGCTCCTGTTATTGCACTAACTATGTTCAGCTCCTGTTATTGCACTCACTATGTTCTCCTGTTATTGCACTCACTATGTTCTCCTGTTATTGCACTCACTATGTTCTCCTGTTATTGCACTCACTATGTTCAGCTCCTGTTATTGCACTCACTATGTTCAGCTCCTGTTATTGCACTCACTATGTTCAGCTCCTGTTATTGCACTCACTATGTTCATCTCCTGTTATTGCACTCACTATGTTCAGCTCCTGTTATTGCACTCACTATGTTCAGCTCCTGTTATTGCACTCACTATGTTCTCCTGTTATTGCACTCACTATGTTCAGCTCCTGTTATTGCACCCACTATGTTCATCTCCTGTTATTGCACTAACTATGTTCTCCTGTTATTGCACTCACTATGTTCTCCTGTTATTGCACTCACTATGTTCTCCTGTTATTGCACTCACTATGTTCTCCTGTTATTGCACTAACTATGTTCTCCTGTTATTGCACTCACTATGTTCTCCTGTTATTGCACTCACTATGTTCTCCTGTTATTGCACTCACTATGTTCAGCTCCTGTTATTGCACTCACTATGTTCAGCTCCTGTTATTGCACTCACTGTGTTATCCTGTTATTGCACTCACTATGTTCAGCTCCTGTTATTGCACTCACTATGTTCAGCTCCTGTTATTGCACTCACTATGTTCAGCTCCTGTTATTGCACTTACTATGTTCAGCTCCTGTTATTGCACTAACTATGTTCTCCTGTTATTGCACCCACTATGTTCTCCTGTTATTGCACTCACTATGTTCTCCTGTTATTGCACTCACTGTTCTCCTGTTATTGCACTCACTATGTTCTCCTGTTATTGCACTCACTATGTTCAGCTCCTGTTATTGCACTAACTATGTTCAGCTCCTGTTATTGCACTCACTATGTTCTCCTGTTATTGCACTCACTATGTTCTCCTGTTATTGCACTCACTATGTTCTCCTGTTATTGCACTAACTATGTTCTCCTGTTATTGCACTCACTATGTTCTCCTGTTATTGCACTCACTATGTTCTCCTGTTAGTGCACTCACTATGTTCAGCTCCTGTTATTGCACTCACTATATTCAGCTCCTGTTATTGCACTCACTGTGTTATCCTGTTATTGCACTCACTATGTTCTCCTGTTATTGCACTCACTATGTTCAGCTCCTGTTATTGCACTCACTATGTTCAGCTCCTGTTATTGCACTTACTATGTTCAGCTCCTGTTATTGCACTAACTATGTTCTCCTGTTATTGCACCCACTATGTTCTCCTGTTATTGCACTCACTATGTTCTCCTGTTATTGCACTCACTGTTCTCCTGTTATTGCACTCACTATGTTCTCCTGTTATTGCACTCACTATGTTCAGCTCCTGTTATTGCACTAACTATGTTCAGCTCCTGTTATTGCACCCACTATGTTCTCCTGTTATTGCACTAACTATGTTCTCCTGTTATTGCACCCACTATGTTCTCCTGTTATTGCACTCACTATGTTCTCCTGTTATTGCACTCACTGTTCTCCTGTTATTGCACTCACTATGTTCAGCTCCTGTTATTGCACTCACTATGTTCAGCTCCTGTTATTGCACTCACTATGTTCAGCTCCTGTTATTGCACTCACTATGTTCAGCTCCTGTTATTGCACTCACTATGTTCAGCTCCTGTTATTGCACTCACTATGTTCAGCTCCTGTTATTGCACTCACTATGTTCAGCTCCTGTTATTGCGCTCACTATGTTCAGCTCCTGTTATTGCGCTCACTATGTTCAGCTCCTGTTATTGCGCTCACTATGTTCAGCTCCTTCATTTACATTCCGGTAAGCACAGATGTTGCAGATTGGTTAAAGTCTTTCCATTGTCAATAATACGTACCATGCAATAGTAACGTCGCTGTTCAATTAATTGCATGTTTAAAGCAGCATTACATCGTATGAAATATTCTAACATTCTAACATTATACTTTGTATGCTTATCTTCATTTGGTAAACAGTGTTTTTTGCAATAAAACAAACTTGAAACCGAAAGTAGGACTTTCCGAGTCGATCGGTCACGCACTTGTTTACAACCGGAACGCATCGTCAGTACTTGTTTACATTCGGAATGCATCGTCCACGTTGTCTTTTTTAATTAAATTACTTGATATGTTGATTCATACCTCTGTTAGATAAGTATTTTAGGGACATTTCTACATCCCCGCGAGGGGTTCGATATTAGAGGAAGATAGATAGATAGATAGATAGATAGTCTTTCATGTTAAAAATATATATGTTGTTTTCTACATCCTATGTTGTTTCATGTATGCGCGCTGTGCGTGTTTACATTTCGTGTGTTGATAAACAAATTCGCGTATACGACGGTTTAAATTTATTGGAATTTTTATCGTTTCTGAGCGACTATTTCGATTTTTGTAAACACACACACATTACTATTTATATTTTACCCAAAACAATCTTTATTACGATGTAATGCTGCTTTAACATAACTTTTGTACCATTATTACGTATGAAGGTAGGATAAATATATATATATTCGAATCAATACACAAATCTTCTATATATACAGGTTGGTGTTATTGTCAACACTACTGCAAAGAATTTGGATTTGAAAAATGGTGCAGTTTCAGCGTCGTTGCTTAAAACAGCCGGACCGTCATTACAACAGGAAGTGATCAACAAATACCCGAATGGTATCCAAGACGGTGAGATAGCTGTAACAGCAGGACACAAGTTGAAATGTGATCTGATCATCCATAGTTCAATGGCTAACTGGAATAAAGGAAGTCAGTGTACAAAGGTATTGTTAGCGGGATACCTGCATAGCGTTGTAGATAGATAAGGCTCACGATATCCATTGTCGTATTTCAAATGGCGTCGTCGTATTTCAAATTGCGTCGTCGGATTTCAAATTGCGTCGTCGGATTTCAAATTGCGTCGTAGTATTTCAAATTGCGTCGTCGGATTTCAAATTGTGTCGTTGTCATATTTCAAATTGCGTTGTCATATTTCAAATTGCGTCGTCGGATTTCAAATTGCGTCGTCGGATTTCAAATGGCATCGTCGTATTTCAAATTGCGTCGTCGTTTTTCAAATGGCGTCGTCGTATTTCAAATGGCGTTGTCATATGATAGTTACACTATCATGAACTGTGATGCGATTTCTCTGTCAATATATTTATTAATTATCTCAGAGATTTGGAAATTTCATTCCAACACTTGATATTTTGTCCTGTAAACAAAGAACACATCTACCGTTGTTATATCTACAATAAACCATGGCTACGACTGTTTAGCTCCTGTCCTGTTGAGATTTGGAAATTTCATTCCAACACGAGTTAATATTTTGTCCTGTAAACAAAGAACACATCTACCGTTGTTATATCTACAATAAACCATGGCTACCACTGTTTAGCTCCTGTTATTAGTTGTATGGAGGTAAATATACACAACTTTCAGCAATTTTACATTGGAATTGAATACAGCGAATGGGCATGATTTGCAATGTTAATAACAAACGAATACAGGAAATGTAGTGCTGATAGCTTGAGGGTGATTTTTGGGTGCCACTGGAATACAGAAGGTATTTTACAGGGAGGTATTTTGTAAAGCCATCAGACAAATAACAGACAAGGCGTCAAAATAACACACACATTTATTTGTTTATAGGATTATATTTGGTCATGTTAGAATGGAAATATTATTTGTCTTGCCGTTGTTTATCGGCGAATAAACCATTGTGTGTAGGAATAACCCACTTAGGTATATGTCCTGCGTGGTTAAATACCTACTCACCAGAATTCTAAACTGTGTTTTATTTGTCGATAAACAATTGCAGGACAATTATTATTTCCTAAGCACATAATCCAAATGATTAGGACCATTTCTCATGCAAGGGCAATAACTTGTGTCAAGAATTAAAAAGAGTTTCTGCGCTTCTGGGAAAAAAAACCTTTTCTTTTATGCTTTCCAATGAATGATTGAGTTTTCTCAGTGAAAGTTTTAACAACTTATATCAATCTCTCTCGTTGGCGTGGATGGAAGCGTAAATGTGGTCATTCGTGTGGGAGGAAACCGGAGTACCCGGAGAAAACCCACCTGTCCAATCTGGCGACCACAGTACTATCTCACATCCTGGTCCGAGGATCGGACCCTGGTTGCATTGGTGAGAAGCGAGCGCACTAACCACTGCGCTAATCGGACAATGCCACTACTTGTGTTTCGTATTTCTCTACAGTTTTAATGCAAACTTTCACACTGACCTAAGTGGTTGTGTGGTTGTGTATTATAGTGAAATGAGGAAGAAGGGGAAGTTAAACAGGGGAAGTTAAAATGAATATAATTGGATAGTAAATATATTAGCCAAAATCATTGGAAATCATAAAAAATAAAAGCAGAATGTTTGTGTTTATTAGTAAGATAGAATTTTAACCATAACTTTTCATCAATTATGACGATATCCCAAGATCACTCCGAAATGTGAATTCCTTTTAGGTAAACTCGTCCACAGAAATAATTACAATTGTCTGAATATTTAATTATCGCAGGCACTGCATAAACTGATGAACGATTGCATGAATGAAGCGGGTAACAAGAACATGTCAAGTATAGCCTTCCCAGCAATAGGAACTGGTAACCTAGGATTTCCTCGTGATGTTGTCGCTACTGAAATGTTCTCTGCTGTATCAAAGTTTGCAGAAAGTAACCAAGCAAGCAGCCTAAAGGAAGTCCGCTTTATAGTGTACCAGAAGGATTTCCAAACAATTCAGGTACATAATATTTATGCTTAGTCAGTCATTGTGTTGTGAGTATATGCATGTATAAAAGAGACCTCTGGACTCATCTAGTTTGGACGTGTACCCAGGTATGAAGCAGGATATTGTGTAGGTTTGGCGGGTACCCAGGTATCAGGCAGGATATTGTGTAGGTTTGGCGGGTACCCAGGTATCAGGCAGGATATTGTGTAGGTTTGGCGGGTACCCAGGTATCAGGCAGGATATTGTGTAGGTTTGGTGGGTACCCGTGTATCAAGTAGGATATTGTGTAGGTTTGGTGGGTACCCAGGTATCAGGCAGGATATTGTGTAGGTTTGGCGGGTACCCAGGTATCAAGCAGGATATTGTGTAGGTTTGGCGGGTACCCAGGTATCAGGCAGGATATTGTGTAGGTTTGGTGGGTAACCAGGTACCAGGCAGGATATTGTGTAGGTTTGGCGGGTACCCAGGTATCAGGCAGGATATTGTGTAGGTTTGGCGGGTACCCAGGTATCAGGCAGGATATTGTGTAGGTTTGGCGGGTACCCAGGTATCAGGCAGGATATTGTGTAGGTTTGGTGGGTACCCAGGTATCAAGCAGGATATTGTGTAGGTTTGGTGGGTACCCAGGTATCAGGCAGGATATTGTGTAGGTTTTGTGTGTACCCAGGTACCAGGCAGGATATTGTTTAGGTTTGGTGGATACCCAGGTACCAAGTAGGATATTGTGTAGGTTTGGTGGGTACCCAGGTACCAAGCAGGATATTGTGTAGGTTTGGTGGGTACCCAGGTACCAGGCAGGATATTGTGTAGGTTTGGTGGGTACCCAGGTATCAGGCAGGATATTGTGTAGGTTTGGTGGGTACCCAGGTATCAAGCAGGATATTGTGTAGGTTTGGTGGGTACCCAGGTACCAAGCAGGATATTGTGTAGGTTTGGTGGGTACCAAGGTACCAGGCAGGATATTGTGTAGGTTTGGCGGGTACCCAGGTACCAGGCAGGATATTGTGTAGGTTTGGTGGGTACCCAGGTATCAAGGAGGATATTGTGTAGGTTTCGTGTGTACCCAGGTACCAAGGAGGATATTGTGTAGGTTTGGTGGGTACCCAGGTACCAAGCAGGATATTGTGTAGGTTTGGTGGGTACCCAGGTACCAGGCAGGATATTGTGTAGGTTTGGCGGGTACCCAGGTACCAGGCAGGATATTGTGTAGGTTTGGTGGGTACCCAGGTACCAGGCAGGATATTGTGTAGGTTTGGTGGGTACCCAGGTACCAGGCAGGATATTGTGTAGGTTGGTGGGTACCCGTGTATGATGTAGGATATTGTTCAGGTTTGGTGGGTACCCAGGTATCAGGCAGGATATTGTGTAGGTATGATGTAGGATATTGTGTAGGTTTGGTGGGTACCCGTGTATGATGTAGGATATTGTTCAGATTTGGTGGGTACCCAGGTATCAGGCAGGATATTGTGTAGGTTGGTGGGTACCCGTGTATGATGTAGGATATTGTTCAGGTTTGGTGGGTACCCAGGTATCAGGCAGGATATTGTGTAGGTTGGTGGGTACCCGTGTATGATGTAGGATATTGTTCAAGTTTGGTGGGTACCCAGGTATCAAGCAGGATATTGTGTAGGTTGGTGGGTACCCGTGTATGATGTAGGATATTGTTCAGGTTTGGTGGGTACCCAGGTATCAAGCAGGATATTGTGTAGGTTTGGTGGGTACCCAGGTACCAGGCAGGATATTGTGTAGGTTTGGTGGGTACCCAGGTACCAGGCAGGATATTGTGTAGGTTTGGTGGGTACCCAGGTACCAGGCAGGATATTGTGTAGGTTTGGCGGGTACCCAGGTATCAAGCAGGATATTGTGTAGGTTTGGTGGGTACCCAGGTACCAGGCAGGATATTGTGTAGGTTTGGCGGGTACCCAGGTATCAAGCAGGATATTGTGTAGGTTTGGTGTGTACCCAGGTATCAGGCAGGATATTGTGTAGGTTTGGCGGGTACCCAGGTATCAAGCAGGATATTGTGTAGGTTTGGTGGGTACCCAGGTATCAGGCAGGATATTGTGTAGGTTTGGCGGGTACCCAGGTATCAAGCAGGATATTGTGTAGGTTTGGTGGGTACCCAGGTATCAGGCAGGATATTGTGTAGGTTTGGCGGGTACCCAGGTATCAAGCAGGATATTGTGTAGGTTTGGTGGGTACCCAGGTATCAAGCAGGATATTGTGTAGGTTTGGCGGGTACCCAGGTATCAAGCAGGATATTGTGTAGGTTTGGCGGGTACCCAGGTACCAGCAGGATATTGTGTAGGTTTGGTGGGTACCCAGGTATCAAGCAGGATATTGTGTAGGTTTGGCGGGTACCCAGGTACCAGGCAGGATATTGTGTAGGTTTGGTGGGTACCCAGGTATCAAGCAGGATATTGTGTAGGTTTGGCGGGTACCCAGGTACCAGGCAGGATATTGTGTAGGTTTGGCGGGTACCCAGGTATCAGGCAGGATATTGTGTAGGTTTGGTGGGTACCCAGGTATCAGACAGGATATTGTGTAGGTTTGATGGGTACCCAGGTACCAGGCAGGATATTGTGTAGGTTTGGCGGGTACCCAGGTATAAGGCAGGATATTGTGTAGGTTTGGTGGGTACCCAGGTATCAGGCAGGATATTGTGTAGGTTTGGTGGGTACCCAGGTATCAGGCAGGATATTGTGTAGGTTTTGTGTGTACCCAGGTACCAGGCAGGATATTGTTTAGGTTTGGTGGATACCCAGGTACCAAGTAGGATATTGTGTAGGTTTGGTGGGTACCCAGGTACCAAGCAGGATATTGTGTAGGTTTGGTGGGTACCCAGGTACCAGGCAGGATATTGTGTAGGTTTGGTGGGTACCCAGGTATCAGGCAGGATATTGTGTAGGTTTGGTGGGTACCCAGGTATCAAGCAGGATATTGTGTAGGTTTGGTGGGTACCCAGGTACCAAGCAGGATATTGTGTAGGTTTGGTGGGTACCCAGGTACCAGGCAGGATATTGTGTAGGTTTGGCGGGTACCCAGGTACCAGGCAGGATATTGTGTAGGTTTGGTGGGTACCCAGGTATCAAGGAGGATATTGTGTAGGTTTCGTGTGTACCCAGGTACCAAGGAGGATATTGTGTAGGTTTGGTGGGTACCCAGGTACCAAGCAGGATATTGTGTAGGTTTGGTGGGTACCCAGGTACCAGGCAGGATATTGTGTAGGTTTGGCGGGTACCCAGGTACCAGGCAGGATATTGTGTAGGTTTGGTGGGTACCCAGGTACCAGGCAGGATATTGTGTAGGTTTGGTGGGTACCCAGGTACCAGGCAGGATATTGTGTAGGTTGGTGGGTACCCGTGTATGATGTAGGATATTGTTCAGGTTTGGTGGGTACCCAGGTATCAGGCAGGATATTGTGTAGGTATGATGTAGGATATTGTGTAGGTTTGGTGGGTACCCGTGTATGATGTAGGATATTGTTCAGATTTGGTGGGTACCCAGGTATCAGGCAGATATTGTAGGTTGGTGGGTACCCGTGTATAAGATATTGTTCAGGTTTGGTGGGTACCCGTATAGAGGATATTGTGTAGGTTGGTGGGTACCCGTGTATGATGTAGGATATTGTTCAGGTTTGGTGGGTACCCAGGTATCAGGCAGGATATTGTGTAGGTTGGTGGGTACCCGTGTATGATGTAGGATATTGTTCAAGTTTGGTGGGTACCCAGGTATCAAGCAGGATATTGTGTAGGTTGGTGGGTACCCGTGTATGATGTAGGATATTGTTCAGGTTTGGTGGGTACCCAGGTATCAAGCAGGATATTGTGTAGGTTTGGTGGGTACCCAGGTACCAGGCAGGATATTGTGTAGGTTTGGTGGGTACCCAGGTACCAGGCAGGATATTGTGTAGGTTTGGTGGGTACCCAGGTACCAGGCAGGATATTGTGTAGGTTTGGCGGGTACCCAGGTATCAAGCAGGATATTGTGTAGGTTTGGTGTGTACCCAGGTATCAGGCAGGATATTGTGTAGGTTTGGCGGGTACCCAGGTATCAAGCAGGATATTGTGTAGGTTTGGTGGGTACCCAGGTATCAGGCAGGATATTGTGTAGGTTTGGCGGGTACCCAGGTATCAAGCAGGATATTGTGTAGGTTTGGTGGGTACCCAGGTATCAGGCAGGATATTGTGTAGGTTTGGCGGGTACCCAGGTATCAAGCAGGATATTGTGTAGGTTTGGTGGGTACCCAGGTATCAAGCAGGATATTGTGTAGGTTTGGTGGGTACCCAGGTATCAAGCAGGATATTGTGTAGGTTTGGTGGGTACCCAGGTACCAGGCAGGATATTGTGTAGGTTTGGTGGGTACCCAGGTATCAGGCAGGATATTGTGTAGGTTTGGTGGGTACCCAGGTATCAAGCAGGATATTGTGTAGGTTTGGTGGGTACCCAGGTACCAAGCAGGATATTGTGTAGGTTTGGTGGGTACCCAGGTACCAGGCAGGATATTGTGTAGGTTTGGGGGTACCCAGGTACCAGGCAGGATATTGTGTAGGTTTGGTGGGGTACCCAGGTATCAAGTAGGATATTGTGTAGGTTTGGTGGGTAACCAGGTACCAGGCAGGATATTGTGTAGGTTTGGTGTGTACCCAGGTATCAGGCAGGATATTGTGTAGGTTTGGTGGGTACCCAGGTATCAAGCAGGATATTGTGTAGGTTTGGTGGGTACCCAGGTACCATGCAGGATATTGTGTAGGTTTGGTGGGTACCCAGGTATCAAGCAATATTGTGTAGGTATGATGTAGGATATTGTTCATGTTTGGTGGGTACCCGTGTATGATGTAGGATATTGTTCAGGTTTGGTGGGTACCCGTGTATGATGTATGATATTGTTCAGGTTTGGTGGGTACCCGTGTATGATGTAGGATATTGTTCAGGTTTGGTGGGTACCCGTGTATGATGTAGGATATTGTTCAGGTTTGGTGGGTACCCGTGTATGATGTAGGATATTGTTCAGGTTTGGTGGGTACCCATGTATGATGTAGGATATTGTTCAGGTTTGGTGGGTACCCGTGTATGATGTAGGATATTGTTCAGGTTTGGTGGGTACCCGTGTATGATGTAGGATATTGTTCAGGTTTGGTGGGTACCCGTGTATGATGTAGGATATTGTTCAGGTTTGGTGGGTACCCGTGTATGATGTAGGATATTGGTCAGGTTTGGTGGGTACCCGTGTATGATGTAGGATATTGTTCATGTTTGGTGGGTACCTGTGTATGATGTAGGATATTGTCCAGGTTTGGTGGGTACCCGTGTATGATATTGTTCAGGTTTGGTGGGTACCCGTGTATGATGTAGGATATTGTTCAGGTTTGGTGTGTACCCGTGTATGATGTAGGATATTGTTCAGGTTTGGTGTGTACCCGTGTATGATATTGTTCAGGTTTGGTGGGTACCCGTGTATGATGTATGATATTGTCCAGGTTTGGTGGGTACCCGTGTATGATGTAGGATATTGTTCAGGTTTGGTGGGTACCCAGGTATCAAGGAGGATATTGTGTAGGTTTGGCGGGTACCCAGGTATCAGGCAGGATATTGTGTAGGTTTGGCGGGTACCCAGGTACCAAGGAGGATATTGTGTAGGTTTGGTGGGTACCCAAGTACCAGGCAGGATATTGTGTAGGTTTGATGGGTACCCAGGTATCAGGCAGGATATTGTGTAGGTTTGATGGGTACCCAGGTATCAGGCAGGATATTGTGTAGGTTTGGCGGGTACCCAGGTATCAAGGAGGATATTGTGTAGGTATGATGTAGGATATTGTTCAGGTTTGGTGGGTACCCGTGTATGATGTAGGATATTGTTCAGGTTTGGTGGGTACCCGTGTATGATGTAGGATATTGTTCAGGTTTGGTGGGTACCCAGGTATCAGGCAGGATATTGTGTAGGTTTGGTGGGTACCCGTGTATGATGTAGGATATTGTTCAGGTTTGGTGGGTACCCAGGTATCAAGGAGGATATTGTGTAGGTTTGGTGGGTACCCAGGTATCAAGCAGAATATTGTGTAGGTTTGGTGGGTACCCAGGTATCAGGCAGGATATTGTGTAGGTTTGGCGGGTACCCAGGTATCAGGCAGGATATTGTGTAGGTTTGGCGGGTACCCAGGTATGTGTAGGTTTGGCGGGTACCCAGGTATCAGGCAGGATATTGTGTAGGTTTGGTGGTACCCAGGTATCAGGCAGGATATTGTGTAGGTTTGGCGGGTACCCAGGTATCAGGCAGGATATTGTGTAGGTTTGGCCGGGTACCCAGGTATCAGGCAGGATATTGTGTAGGTTTGGCGGGTACCCAGGTATCAGGCAGGATATTGTGTAGGTTTGGTGGGTACCCAGGTATCAAGCAGGATATTGTGTAGGTTTGGTGGGTACCCAGGTATCAGGCAGGATATTGTGTAGGTTTGGTGGGTACCCAGGTACCAGGCAGGATATTGTGTAGGTTTGGTGGTACCCAGGTACCAGGCAGGATATTGTGTAGGTTTTGTGGGTACCCAGGTATCAAGCAGGATATTGTGTAGGTTTGGTGGGTACCCAGGTATCAGGCAGGATATTGTGTAGGTTTGTGGGTACCCAGGTATCAAGCAGGATATTGTGTAGGTTTGGTGGGTACCCAGGTATCAGCAGGATATTGTGTAGGTTTGGTGGGTACCCAGGTATCAAGCAGGATATTGTGTAGGTTTGGTGGGTACCCAGGTATCAAGCAGGATATTGTGTAGGTTTGGTGGGTACCCAGGTATCAAGCAGGATATTGTGTAGGTTTGGTGGGTACCCAGGTATCAAGCAGGATATTGTGTAGGTATGATGTAGGATATTGTTCAGGTTTGGTGGGTACCCGTGTATGATGTAGGATATTGTGTAGGTTTGGTGGGTACCCGTGTATGATATATGATATTGTTCAGGTTTGGTGGGTACCCGTGTATGATATTGTTCAGGTTTGGTGGGTACCCGTGTATGATGTAGGATATTGTTCAGGTTTGGTGGGTACCCGTGTATGATGTAGGATATTGTTCAGGTTTGGTGGGTACCCGTGTATGAAGTAGGATATTGTTCAGGTTTGGTGGGTACCCGTGTATGATGTAGGATATTGTCCAGGTTTGGTGGGTACCCGTGTATGATGTAGGATATTGTGTAGGTTTGGTGGGTACCCGTGTATGATGTAGGATATTGTGTAGGTTTGGTGGGTACCCGTGTATGATGTAGGATATTGTTCAGGTTTGGTGGGTACCCGTGTATGATGTAGGATATTGTTCAGGTTTGGTGGGTACCCGTGTATGATGTAGGATATTGTCCAGGTTTGGTGGGTACCCGTGTATGATGTAGGATATTGTGTAGGTTTGGTGGGTACCCGTGTATGATGTAGGATATTGTTCATGTTTGGTGGGTACCCGTGTATGATGTAGGATATTGTGTAGGTTTGGTGGGTACCCGTGTATGATGTAGGATATTGTGTAGGTTTGGTGGGTACCCGTGTATGATGTAGGATATTGTGTAGGTCACAAACAACCAAAAACCATTGGTGGGTACCCGTGTATGATGTAGAACAACCCAACAAAGATATTGTGTAGGTTTGGCGGGTACCCAGGTATCAGGCAGGATATTGTGTAGGTTTGGCGGGTACCCAGGTACCAAGCAGGATATTGTGTAAGTTTGGCGGGTACCAAGTACCAGGCAGGATATTGTGTAGGTTTGATTGGTAACCAGGTATCAGGCAGGATATTGTGTAGGTTTGATGGGTACCCAGGACCAAGCAGGATATTGTGTAGGTTTGGCGGGTACCCAGGTATCAAGGAGGATATTGTGTAGGTATGATGTAGGATATTGTTCAGGTTGGTGGGTACCCGTGTATGATGTAGGATATTGTTCAGGTTTGGTGGGTACCCGTGTATGATGTAGGATATGTTCAGGTTTGGTGGGTACCCAGGTATCAGGCAAGGATATTGTGTAGGTTTGGTGGGTACCCGTGTATGATGTAGGATATTGTTCAGGTTTGGTGGGTACCCAGGTATCAAGGAGGATATTGTGTAGGTTTGGTGGGTACCAGGTATCAAGCAGATATTGTGTAGGTTTGGTGGGTACCCAGGTATCAGACAGGATATTGTGTAGGTTTGGCGGGTACCCAGGTACCAGGCACAGGATATTGTGTAGGTTTGGCGGGTACCCAGGTACAGGCAGGATATTGTGTAGGTTGGGGGTTACCCAGGTATCAGGCAGGAATTGTGTAAGTTTGGCGGGTACCCAGGTATCAAGCGGATATTGTGTAGCTTTGGCGTGGACCCAGACAGCAGTATATTTTTATTTGGACCCAACAACAAAAACCCAACCACAAAAACCCAACCACAATATTCTCTATTTACTACGTACCCAGGTATCAGCAGGATATTGTGTAGGTTTGGTGGGTACCCAGGTATAAGGCAGGATATTGTGTAGGTTTGGTGGGTACCCAGGTATCAAGCAGGATTGTGTAGGTTTGGTGGGTACCCAGGTACCAAGCAGGATATTGTGTAGGTTTGGTGGGTACCCAACAAGCAAAGTGTATGTTGACCATGAAAAGCAGGATATTGTGTAGGTTTGGTGGGTACCAGTATCATGCAGGATATTGTATAGTTTGTGGGTACCCAACACGAAAATTGTGTATGATGTAGGACATTGTCAGTTGGTGGGTACCCGTGTATGATGAAGGATATTGTTCAGGTTTGGTGGGTACCGTGTATGATACATGATATCTTCAAGGTTTGGTGAGAACCCGTGTAAGATGCAAGATACGTACACCGGGGACCAGTGTATGATGCAGGATATTGTTCAGGTTTGGTGGGTACCCGTGTATGATGTAGGATATTGTTCAGGTTTGGTGGGTACCCGTGTATGATGTATGATATTGTCCAGGTTTGGTGGGTACCCGTGTATGATGTATGACATTGTCCAGGTTTGTTGGGTACCCATGTATGATGTAGGATATTGTCCAGGTTTGGTGGGTACCCGTGTATGATGTAGAATATTGTTCAGGTTTAGTGGGTACCCGTGTATGATGTAGGATATTGTCCAGGTTTGGTGGGTACCCGTGTATGATGTAGGATATTGTTCAGGTTTGGTGGGTACCCGTGTATGATGTATGATATTGTTCAGGTTTGGTGGGTACCCGTGTATGATGTAGGATATTGTCCAGGTTTGGTGGGTACCCAGGTATGATATTGTTCAGGTTTGGTGGGTACCCGTGTATGATAGTGTCCAGGTTTGGTGGGTACCCGTGTATGATATTGTCCAGGTTTGGTGGGTACCCGTGTATGA
>JABXNX010000186.1:0-20201 GCA_014843695.1 Archivesica marissinica | reverse complement strand
GTACCCAGGTATCAAGTAGGATATTGTGTAGGTTTGGTGGGTAACCAGGTACCAGGCAGGATATTGTGTAGGTTTGGTGTGTACCCAGGTATCAGGCAGGATATTGTGTAGGTTTGGTGGGTACCCAGGTATCAAGCAGGATATTGTGTAGGTTTGGTGGGTACCCAGGTACCATGCAGGATATTGTGTAGGTTTGGTGGGTACCCAGGTATCAAGCAGAATATTGTGTAGGTATGATGTAGGATATTGTTCATGTTTGGTGGGTACCCGTGTATGATGTAGGATATTGTTCAGGTTTGGTGGGTACCCGTGTATGATGTATGATATTGTTCAGGTTTGGTGGGTACCCGTGTATGATGTAGGATATTGTTCAGGTTTGGTGGGTACCCGTGTATGATGTAGGATATTGTTCAGGTTTGGTGGGTACCCGTGTATGATGTAGGATATTGTTCAGGTTTGGTGGGTACCCGTGTATGATGTAGGATATTGTTCAGGTTTGGTGGGTACCCGTGTATGATGTAGGATATTGTTCAGGTTTGGTGGGTACCCGTGTATGATGTAGGATATTGTTCAGGTTTGGTGGGTACCCGTGTATGATGTAGGATATTGTTCAGGTTTGGTGGGTACCCGTGTATGATGTAGGATATTGGTCAGGTTTGGTGGGTACCCGTGTATGATGTAGGATATTGTTCATGTTTGGTGGGTACCTGTGTATGATGTAGGATATTGTCCAGGTTTGGTGGGTACCCGTGTATGATATTGTTCAGGTTTGGTGGGTACCCGTGTATGATGTAGGATATTGTTCAGGTTTGGTGTGTACCCGTGTATGATGTAGGATATTGTTCAGGTTTGGTGTGTACCCGTGTATGATATTGTTCAGGTTTGGTGGGTACCCGTGTATGATGTATGATATTGTCCAGGTTTGGTGGGTACCCGTGTATGATGTAGGATATTGTTCAGGTTTGGTGGGTACCCAGGTATCAAGGAGGATATTGTGTAGGTTTGGCGGGTACCCAGGTATCAGGCAGGATATTGTGTAGGTTTGGCGGGTACCCAGGTACCAAGGAGGATATTGTGTAGGTTTGGTGGGTACCCAAGTACCAGGCAGGATATTGTGTAGGTTTGATGGGTACCCAGGTATCAGGCAGGATATTGTGTAGGTTTGATGGGTACCCAGGTATCAGGCAGGATATTGTGTAGGTTTGGCGGGTACCCAGGTATCAAGGAGGATATTGTGTAGGTATGATGTAGGATATTGTTCAGGTTTGGTGGGTACCCGTGTATGATGTAGGATATTGTTCAGGTTTGGTGGGTACCCGTGTATGATGTAGGATATTGTTCAGGTTTGGTGGGTACCCAGGTATCAGGCAGGATATTGTGTAGGTTTGGTGGGTACCCGTGTATGATGTAGGATATTGTTCAGGTTTGGTGGGTACCCAGGTATCAAGGAGGATATTGTGTAGGTTTGGTGGGTACCCAGGTATCAAGCAGAATATTGTGTAGGTTTGGTGGGTACCCAGGTATCAGGCAGGATATTGTGTAGGTTTGGCGGGTACCCAGGTATCAGGCAGGATATTGTGTAGGTTTGGCGGGTACCCAGGTATCAGGCAGGATATTGTGTAGGTTTGGCGGGTACCCAGGTATCAGGCAGGATATTGTGTAGGTTTGGCGGGTACCCAGGTATCAGGCAGGATATTGTGTAGGTTTGGCGGGTACCCAGGTATCAAGCAGGATATTGTGTAGGTTTGGTGGGTACCCAGGTATCAAGCAGGATATTGTGTAGGTTTGGTGGGTACCCAGGTACCAGGCAGGATATTGTGTAGGTTTGGTGGGTACCCAGGTACCAGGCAGGATATTGTGTAGGTTTTGTGGGTACCCAGGTATCAGGCAGGATATTGTGTAGGTTTGGTGGGTACCCAGGTATCAGGCAGGATATTGTGTAGGTTTGGTGGGTACCCAGGTATCAAGCAGGATATTGTGTAGGTTTGGTGGGTACCCAGGTATCAAGCAGGATATTGTGTAGGTTTGGTGGGTACCCAGGTATCAAGCAGGATATTGTGTAGGTTTGGTGGGTACCCAGGTATCAAGCAGGATATTGTGTAGGTTTGGTGGGTACCCAGGTATCAAGCAGGATATTGTGTAGGTTTGGTGGGTACCCAGGTATCAAGCAGGATATTGTGTAGGTATGATGTAGGATATTGTTCAGGTTTGGTGGGTACCCGTGTATGATGTAGGATATTGTGTAGGTTTGGTGGGTACCCGTGTATGATATTGTTCAGGTTTGGTGGGTACCCGTGTATGATATTGTTCAGGTTTGGTGGGTACCCGTGTATGATGTAGGATATTGTTCAGGTTTGGTGGGTACCCATGTATGATGTAGGATATTGTTCAGGTTTGGTGGGTACCCGTGTATGAAGTAGGATATTGTTCAGGTTTGGTGGGTACCCGTGTATGATGTAGGATATTGTCCAGGTTTGGTGGGTACCCGTGTATGATGTAGGATATTGTGTAGGTTTGGTGGGTACCCGTGTATGATGTAGGATATTGTGTAGGTTTGGTGGGTACCCGTGTATGATGTAGGATATTGTTCAGGTTTGGTGGGTACCCGTGTATGATGTAGGATATTGTGTAGGTTTGGTGGGTACCCGTGTATGATGTAGGATATTGTGTAGGTTGGTGGGTACCCGTGTATGATGTAGGATATTGTTCATGTTTGGTGGGTACCCGTGTATGATGTAGGATACTGTGTAGGTTTGGTGGGTACCCGTGTATGATGTAGGATATTGTGTAGGTTTGGTGGGTACCCGTGTATGATGTAGGATATTGTGTAGGTTTGGCGGGTACCCAGGTATCAGGCAGGATATTGTGTAGGTTTGGCGGGTACCCAGGTATCAGGCAGGATATTGTGTAAGTTTGGCGGGTACCCAGGTATCAGGCAGGATATTGTGTAGGTTTGGTTGGTAACCAGGTATCAGGCAGGATATTGTGTAGGTTTGGTGGGTACCCAGGTACCAAGCAGGATATTGTGTAGGTTTGGTGGGTACCCAGGTATCAAGCAGGATATTGTGTAGGTTTGGTGGGTACCCAGGTATCAGGCAGGATATTGTGTAGGTTTGGCGGGTACCCAGGTATCAAGCAGGATATTGTGTAGGTTTGGCGGGTACCCAGGTATCAGGCAGTATATTGTGTAGGTTTGGCGGGTACCCAGGTACCAAGCAGGATATTGTGTAGGTTTGGCGGGTACCCAGGTATCAGGCAGGATATTGTGTAGGTTTGGCGGGTACCCAGGTATCAGGCAGGATATTGTGTAGGTTTGGTGGGTACCCAGGTATCAAGCAGGATATTGTGTAGGTTTGGTGGGTACCCAGGTATCAGGCAGGATATTGTGTAGGTTTGGTGGGTACCCAGGTACCAGGCAGGATATTGTGTAGGTTTGGTGGGTACCCAGGTATCAAGCAGGATATTGTGTAGGTTTGGTGGGTACCCAGGTATCAGGCAGGATATTGTGTAGGTTTGGTGGGTACCCAGGTACCAGGCAGGATATTGTGTAGGTATGATGTAGGATATTGTTCATGTTTGGTGGGTACCTGTGTATGATGTAGGATATTGTTCAGGTTTGGTGGGTACCCGTGTATGATGTAGGATATTGTTCAGGTTTGGTGGGTACCCGTGTATGATGTAGGATATTGTTCAGGTTTGGTGGGTACCCGTGTATGATGTAGGATATTGTTCAGGTTTGGTGGGTACCCGTGTATGATGTAGGATATTGTTCAGGTTTGGTGGGTACCCGTGTATGATATTGTTCAGGTTTGGTGGGTACCCGTGTAGGATATTGTTCAGGTTTGGTGGGTACCCGTGTATGATGTAGGATATTGTTCAGGTTTGGTGGGTACCCGTGTATGATGTAGGATATTGTTCAGGTTTGGTGGGTACCCGTGTATGATGTAGGATATTGTTCAGGTTTGGTGGGTACCCGTGTATGATGTAGGATATTGTTCAGGTTTGGTGGGTACCCGTGTATGATGTAGGATATTGTGTAGGTTTGGTGGGTACCCGTGTATGATGTAGGATATTGTTCAGGTTTGGTGGGTACCCGTGTATGATGTAGGATATTGTCCAGGTTTGGTGGGTACCCGTGTATGATGTAGGATATTGTGTAGGTTTGGTGGGTACCCGTGTATGATGTAGGATATTGTGTAGGTTTGGTGGGTACCCGTGTATGATAGTGTTCAGGTTTGGTGGGTACCCATGTATGATGTAGGATATTGTGTAGGTTTGGTGGGTACCCGTGTATGATGTAGGATATTGTTCAGGTTTGGTGGGTACCCATGTATGATGTAGGATATTGTCCAGGTTTGGTGGGTACCCGTGTATGATGTAGGATATTGTTCAGGTTTGGTGGGTACCCGTGTATGATGTAGGATATTGTCCAGGTTTGGTGGGTACCCGTGTATGATGTAGGATATTGTTCAGGTTTGGTGGGTACCCGTGTATGATGTAGGATATTGTTCAGGTTTGGTGGGTACCCGTGTATGATGTAGGATATTGTTCAGGTTTGGTGGGTACCCGTGTATGATGTAGGATATTGTTCAGGTTTGGTGGGTACCCGTGTATGATGTAGGATATTGTTCAGGTTTGGTGGGTACCCGTGTATGATGTAGGATATTGTGTAGGTTTGGTGGGTACCCGTGTATGATGTAGAATATTGTTCATGTTTGGTGGGTACCCTTGTATGATGTAGGATATTGTGTAGGTTTGGTGGGTACCCGTGTATGATGTAGGATATTGTTCAGGTTTGGTGGGTACCCGTGTATGATGTAGGATATTGTTCAGGTTTGGTGGTTACCCGTGTATGATGTTGTCCAGGTTTGGTGGGTACCCGTGTATGATGTAGGATATTGTTCAGGATTGGTGGGTACCCGTGTATGATGTAGGATATTGTTCAGGTTTGGTGGGTACCCGTGTATGATATTGTCCAGGTTTGGTGGGTACCCGTGTATGATGTAGGATATTGTTCAGGTTTGGTGGGTACCCGTGTATGATGTATGATATTGTCCAGGTTTGGTGGGTACCCGTGTATGATGTAGGATATTGTTCAGGTTTGGTGGGTACCCGTGTATGATGTAGGATATTGTTCAGGTTTGGTGGGTACCCGTGTATGATATTGTTCAGGTTTGGTGGGTACCCGTGTATGATGTAGGATATTGTTCAGGTTTGGTGGGTACCCGTGTATGATATTGTTCAGGTTTGGTGGGTACCCGTGTATGATGTAGGATATTGTTCAGGTTTGGTGGGTACCCGTGTATGATGTAGGATATTGTTCAGGTTTGGTGGGTACCCGTGTATGATGTAGGATATTGTTCAGGTTTGGTGGGTACCCGTGTATGATGTAGGATATTGTTCAGGTTTGGTGGGTACCCGTGTATGATGTAGGATATTGTTCAGGTTTGGTGGGTACCCGTGTATGATGTAGGATATTGTTCAGGTTTGGTGGGTACCCGTGTATGATGTAGGATATTGTGCAGGTTTGGTGGGTACCCGTGTATGATGTAGGATATTGTCCAGGTTTGGTGGGTACCCGTGTATGATGTAGGATATTGTCCAGGTTTGGTGGGTACCCGTGTATGATGTAGGATATTGTCCAGGTTTGGTGGGTACCCGTGTATGATGTAGGATATTGTCCAGGTTTGGTGGGTACCCGTGTATGATGTAGGATATTGTGCAGGTTTGGTGGGTACCCGTGTATGATGTAGGATATTGTCCAGGTTTGGTGGGTACCCGTGTATGATGTAGGATATTGTGTAGGTTTGGTGGGTACCCGTGTATGATGTAGGATATTGTGTAGGTTTGGTGGGTACCCGTGTATGATATTGTTCAGGTTTGGTGGGTACCCGTGTATGATGTAGGATATTGTTCAGGTTTGGTGGGTACCCGTGTATGATGTAGGATATTGTTCAGGTTTGGTGGGTACCCGTGTATGATGTAGGATATTGTTCAGGTTTGGTGGGTACCCGTGTATGATGTAGGATATTGTTCAGGTTTGGTGGGTACCCGTGTATGATGTAGGATATTGTGTAGGTTTGGTGGGTACCCGTGTATGATGTATGATATTGTTCAGGTTTGGTGGGTACCCGTGTATGATGTAGGATATTGTTCAGGTTTGGTGGGTACCCGTGTATGATATTGTTCAGGTTTGGTGGGTACCCGTGTATGATGTATGATATTGTCCAGGTTTGGTGGGTACCCGTGTATGATGTAGGATATTGTTCAGGTTTGGTGGGTACCCAGGTATCAAGGAGGATATTGTGTAGGTTTGGCGGGTACCCAGGTATCAGGCAGGATATTGTGTAGGTTTGGCGGGTACCCAGGTATCAAGGAGGATATTGTGTAGGTATGATGTAGGATATTGTTCAGGTTTGGTGGGTACCCGTGTATGATGTAGGATATTGTTCAGGTTTGGTGGGTACCCGTGTATGATGTAGGATATTGTTCAGGTTTGGTGGGTACCCAGGTATCAGGCAGGATATTGTGTAGGTTTGGTGGGTACCCGTGTATGATGTAGGATATTGTTCAGGTTTGGTGGGTACCCAGGTATCAAGGAGGATATTGTGTAGGTTTGGTGGGTACCCAGGTATCAAGCAGAATATTGTGTAGGTTTGGTGGGTACCCAGGTATCAGACAGGATATTGTGTAGGTTTGGCGGGTACCCAGGTACCAGGCAGGATATTGTGTAGGTTTGGTGGGTACCCAGGTACCAGGCAGGATATTGTGTAGGTTTGGTGGGTACCCAGGTATCAGGCAGGATATTGTGTAGGTTTGGTGGGTACCCAGGTATCAAGCAGGATATTGTGTAGGTTTGGTGGGTACCCAGGTACCAAGCAGGATATTGTGTAGGTTTGGTGGGTACCAAGGTACCAGGCAGGATATTGTGTAGGTTTGGCGGGTACCCAGGTACCAGGCAGGATATTGTGTAGGTATGATGTAGGATATTGTTCATGTTTGGTGGGTACCCGTGTATGATGTAGGATATTGTGTAGGTTTGGTGGGTACCCGTGTATGATGTAGGATATTGTTCATGTTTGGTGGGTACCCGTGTATGATGTAGGATATTGTTCAGGTTTGGTGGGTACCCGTGTATGATGTAGGATATTGTTCAGGTTTGGTGGGTACCCGTGTATGATGTAGGATATTGTGTAGGTTTGGTGGGTACCCGTGTATGATGTAGGATATTGTTCAGGTTTGGTGGGTACCCGTGTATGATGTAGGATATTGTTCAGGTTTGGTGTGTACCCGTGTATGATATTGTTCAGGTTTGGTGGGTACCCGTGTATGATGTATGATATTGTCCAGGTTTGGTGGGTACCCGTGTATGATGTAGGATATTGTTCAGGTTTGGTGGGTACCCATGTATGATGTAGGATATTGTGTAGGTTTGGTGGGTACCCGTGTATGATGTATGATATTGTGTAGGTTTGGTGGGTACCCGTGTATGATGTAGGATATTGTCCAGGTTTGGTGGGTACCCGTGTATGATGTAGGATATTGTTCAGGTTTGGTGGGTACCCGTGTATGATGTAGGATATTGTGTAGGTTTGGTGGGTACCCGTGTATGATGTAGGATATTGTTCAGGTTTGGTGGGTACCCGTGTATGATGTAGGATATTGTTCAGGTTTGGTGGGTACCCGTGTATGATGTAGGATATTGTCCAGGTTTGGTGGGTACCCGTGTATGATGTAGAATATTGTGTAGGTTTGGTGGGTACCCGTGTATGATGTAGGATATTGTCCAGGTTTGGTGGGTACCCGTGTATGATGTAGAATATTGTGTAGGTTTGGTGGGTACCCGTGTATGATGTAGAATATTGTGTAGGTTTGGTGGGTACCCGTGTATGATGTAGGATATTGTTCAGGTTTGGTGGGTACCCGTGTATGATGTAGAATATTGTTCAAGTTTGGTGGGTACCCATGTATGAAGTAGAATATTACTCAGCTTGTGCGAGTACTTGGTATCCTGTGCAGAGTCAGGTACTGCTCAGCTGGGTCAAATACCCGGGTATCGAGTGGGGAGTCAGGTACTGCTCAGCTTGGTCGAATACCCACCTGGGTATCGAGTGGGGAGTTGGTTACTATTCTGTTGGCACGAGTACCGGAATACCGAGTTTTGCTGGTTCTAGGAATGATTGATATACAATGCTTTTTCAAAGTTGTTCAAATGGTGACCCTGGGGATTTGCAACTTACCGTGTTGTGCCGGAGCTAGTTAACTAGATGCTCTCCAGATTTGCAACTTACCATGTTGTGCCGGAGTGTGTAGCTGGATGCTCTTCAGATTTGCAACTTACCGTGTTGTTGTGCCGGAGCTAGTAACTAGATGCTCTCCAGATTTGCAACTTACCCTGTTGTGCCAGAGTGTGTAGCTAGATGCTCTCCAGATTTGCAGCTTACCGTGTTGTGCCGGAGCTAGTTAACTAGATGCTCTCCAGATTTGCAACTTACCCTGTTGTGCCAGAGTGTGTAGCTAGATGCTCTCCAGATTTGCAGCTTACCGTGTTGTGCCGGAGCTAGTTAACTAGATGCTCTCCAGATTTGCAATTTACCGTGTTGTGCCGGAATGTGTAACTATATGCTCTCCAGATTTGCAGCTTACCGTGTTGTGCCGGAGCTAGTAACTAGATGCTCTCCAGATTTGCAACTTACCCTGTTGTGCCAGAGTGTGTAGCTAGATGCTCTCCAGATTTGCAGCTTACCGTGTTGTGCCGGAGCTAGTTAACTAGATGCTCTCCAGATTTGCAATTTACCGTGTTGTGCCGGAATGTGTAACCAGATGCTCTCCAGATTTGCAATTTACCGTGTTGTGCCGGAATGTGTAACTAGATGCTCCTTGGAACAACGAACCTGTAGGACACACCTTTTCTTGCAAGAAACGTGCCCAACATTGTGAATGGGCAGGCCCATAACATGCATATCATTAGTGAGGAAATTCATACGAAAATAGACACACACAGTACATATACATTCATCAAAGGAAATACAATAGCGATGTAAATATTTCTATGTTAATTGCTAACACATGTTAAGATTCAGGAACGGGCGGACAGAATTCTTACAGTCTACATCCGTAATGTCGAATTCCGTCGGACCGAACAAAATACTTCGACATAACCGAAGTTTGACTTTGAAATTCGATATCAACAGATCCAGTTATATGTAAAATGATAGTGCCTGAAACTGGACTTTGATCCGACTTCGAGATAACCAGAGAATTCGACATAACCGACTTTGACATAACGGACGTAGACTGTATACTAGTTGCACTTTAGTGTGTACCTGTAGTGAACACATTGTAATTACTGCCACAGTGAACACCTTCAACTATCGATTGTTTGCACAGATACGGCGGCACATCTTTGATTATGTAAATTTGGAGAATATTGCACATTTACACAAAATTGGCATAACCGAGTCTATTATATGCAAAACGATAGTATTTGAAACGGGAAATTGGCATAACCGAGTCTATTATATGCAAAATGATAGTATTTGGAACGGGAATTTGACATAACCGAGTCTATTATATGCAAAATGATAGTATTTGAATTAGACTGTATATTAATTTTATTGTCAGTATTGTTTTACCTTTGTGGCTTACTAGTATTTTCACAGATGCTATATGGAGATAGCCGAGGGAGCAAGGAGGGGAAAGGGGATAATATAACGAAATTGTAACAAGAATAAAAACTCTAGTCTAATCTGAATTGTAGGCATTTGAAAGTGAACTTAAGAGATTGAGCACAGGGAAGCGTGGCAACAGACAGTCGAGAAAGATTAACTTGTATACAAACTTAAAGACTGACAGAGGTCAAGGTAAGGAAGCAGGTTATCAATGTGTTACTCGTGTTTCTGATAGATTGTTGTGAGACGCGCAGCAAACTTCATATTACGTCATATTACAAGGATTGTATGATAATTTGTTGCTAGGCTTGCAGCAGATTGTTGTCGTGTTGCAAGTATTGTATGTTTGTGGTGAGGCTTGCAGCAGATTGTTGTCATGTTACAAGTATTGTATGTTTGTTGTGAGGCTTGCAGCAGATTGGTGTCATGTTACAAGTATTGTATGTTTGTGGTGAGGCTTGCAGCAGATTGTTGTCATGTTACAAGTATTGTATGTTTGTGGTGAGGCTTGCAGCAGATTGTTGTCATGTTACAAGTATTGTATGTTTGTGGTGAGGCTTGCAGCAGATTGTTGTCATGTTACAAGTATTGTATGTTTGTGGCGAGGCTTGCAGCAGATTGTTGTCATTTTACAAGTATTGTATGTTTGTGGCGAGGCTTGCAGCAGATTGTTGTCATGTTACAAGTATTGTATGTTTGTGGCGAGGCTTGCAGCAGATTGTTGTCGTGTTACAAGTATTGTATGTTTGTGGCGAGGCTTGCAGCAGATTGTTGTCATGTTACAAGTATTGTATGTTTGTGGTGAGGCTTGCAGCAGATTGTTGTCATGTTACAAGTATTGTATGACTGTGGTGAGGCTTGCAGCAGATTGTTGTCATGTTACAAGTATTGTATGTTTGTGGTGAGGCTTGCAGCAGATTGTTGTCATGTTACAAGTATTGTATGTTTGTGGTGAGGCTTGCAGCAGATTGTTGTCATGTTACAAGTATTGTATGTTTGTGGTGAGGCTTGCAGCAGATTGTTGTCATGTTACAAGTATTGTATGTTTGTGGCGAGGCTTGCAGCAGAGTGTTGTCATGTTACAAGTATTGTATGTTTGTGGTGAGGCTTGCAGCAGATTGTTGTCATGTTACAAGTATTGTATGTTTGTGGCTAGGCTTACAGCAGATTGTTGTCATGTTACAAGTATTGTATGTTTGTGGTGAGGCTTGCAGCAGATTGTTGTCATGTTACAAGTATTGTATGTTTGTGGCGAGGCTTGCAGCAGAGTGTTGTCATGTTACAAGTATTGTATGTTTGTGGTGAGGCTTGCAGCAGATTGTTGTCATGTTACAAGTATTGTATGTTTGTGGTGAGCCTGGCAGCAGATTGTTGTTGTGTTACAAGTATTGTATGTTTGTGACAAGGCTTGCAGCAGTTTGTTGTCATGTTACAAGTATTGTATGTTTATGGCGAGGCTTGCAGCAGATTGTTGTCATGTTACAAGTATTGTATGTTTGTGGCAAGGCTTGCAGCAGATTGTTGTCATGTTACAAGTATTGTATGTTTGTGGCGAGGCTTGCAGCAGATTGTTGTCATGTTACAAGTATTGTATGTTTGTGGCGAGGCTTGCAGCAGATTGTTGTCATGTTACAAGTATTGTATGTTTGTGGTGAGGCTTGCAGCAGATTGTTGTCATGTTACAAGTATTGTATGTTTGTGGTGAGGTTTGCAGCAGATTGTTGTCATGTTACAAGTATTGTATGTTTGTCGTGAGGCTTGCAGCAGACTGTTGTCATGTTACAAGTATTGTATGTTTGTGGCAAGGCTTGCAGCAGATTGTTGTCATGTTACAAGTATTGTATGTTTGTGGTGAGGTTTGCAGCAGATTGTTGTCATGTTACAAGTATTGTATGTTTGTGGCAAGGCTTGCAGCAGATTGCTGTCATGTTACAAATATTGTATGTTTGTGGTGAGGCTTGCAGCAGATTGTTGTCATGTTACAAGTATTGTATGTTTGTGGCAGGGCTTGCAGCAGATTGTTGTCATGTTACAAGTATTGTATGTTTGTGGCAGGGCTTGCAGCAGATTGTTGTCATGTTACAAGTATTGTATGTTTGTGGCTATGCTTACTGCAGATTGTTGTCATGTTACAAGTATTGTATGTTTGTGGCAAGGCTTGCAGCAGATTGTTGTCATGTTACAAGTATTGTATGTTTGTGGCTAGGCTTACAGCAGATTGTTGTCATGTTACAAGTATTGTATGTTTGTGGCGAGGCTTGCAGCAGAGTGTTGTCATGTTACAAGTATTGTATGTTTGTGGTGAGGCTTGCAGCAGATTGTTGTCATGTTACAAGTATTGTATGTTTGTGGCTAGGCTTACAGCAGATTGTTGTCATGTTACAAGTATTGTATGTTTGTGGTGAGGCTTGCAGCAGATTGTTGTCATGTTACAAGTATTGTATGTTTGTGGCGAGGCTTGCAGCAGAGTGTTGTCATGTTACAAGTATTGTATGTTTGTGGTGAGGCTTGCAGCAGATTGTTGTCATGTTACAAGTATTGTATGTTTGTGGCTAGGCTTACAGCAGATTGTTGTCATGTTACAAGTATTGTATGTTTGTGGTGAGGCTTGCAGCAGATTGTTGTCATGTTACAAGTATTGTATGTTTGTGGCGAGGCTTGCAGCAGAGTGTTGTCATGTTACAAGTATTGTATGTTTGTGGTGAGGCTTGCAGCAGATTGTTGTCATGTTACAAGTATTGTATGTTTGTGGCTAGGCTTACAGCAGATTGTTGTCATGTTACAAGTATTGTATGTTTGTGGCGAGGCTTGCAGCAGATTGTTGTCATGTTACAAGTATTGTATGTTTGTGTCGACATAATAAGTTCCTGGTTAGTATGACTGTTCGCACTGTAAGATGTGTTGTTACCATGACCATAATCAATATAGAAAACACTAACATTTGGCCATAACTTCTCAATATTTTGGTTTAGCTGATGATCGAAAACATTCTACTGGCTACTAGCTCTCCACATTGCGTTATCACTTGGCCCTCAGCATGTCAGTCTTGAATCCCTCAAAGGGCATCAAATTCTTTTCAAGTGAGAAATGTCCAGCTGGCTGGCGGAAGGTAGGTGGTTCTACCCGGGTGCCCGTCCGTGCCTGGCATACTGCTCGGAGGGACACTCGGTGTCTTCCTCCACCAATAATTGCTGGAGAGTCGCCATATGACCTAAGCTGTTTATGCGACTTTATACACAAATAAGCAATCAATTATAATTAATTATAAATTTTCATATTGACCCTTATACTTTTCATGGGAAATAGTCCCTACAGATTTTGCTGATGAAATGACAGATATAACTGATATGTGTATGAACTTCTGACTTTCAAGGTCATACACTAGTCAGTTGAGCATTTGCACTGATTGTGAAACTCCTATTTTAAGTTTGCAACAGTCTATGCCAAGTCAAGAGAAAATGCATCCTGTGGGGGGGGGGAAATACCAAGCAGAAGACGGGTACATGAGCAATATGTGATTTGCACTTTGAAATGTGTTTATAGAACACTGGAATAGCAACAACGACTCTTTGTTGATAACATTTGAAGCATGGATTATTAAAGAAAATGAGGCCCAATTTTTGTTTGCTTGAATGTACTAAGAAGCATTTGATAAGAAATCTTGTATAATGTCGTTTATAAATTTTCCCTTTTTCAACATTTGAATCAAGCAAAATTTTGAAATTCTGCCCACAAATGAACTGTATACGTATAGACAGACATGAATACATTTGAAAAAATCTATTTACCGGTATATATTATTGGTGGATAATTATTTACAAAATCACCAACACCTTTGTAAATAGAAATTTAAAAAAGTTCGCAATACGATTGACGTATGAATTATTGGCTTATTTTTCCATTTGAAGTTCTAAGAAAATGCAATCGTATAGGCTTTCACCTTCATGTGCTGATAACATGTCAAATGTCTGTAATATGCATTTGAACACAGTATCATCTCTTCTGCTTGGTAGCTGCTGATTCTGATGGCTCCGACTCTGACACAACGTTTAACCCCTATCAAGACTCTGATTCTGTGGTACAGAGGGTCATCAAAAAGGAGAAAGCAAAAGGAGCCGATTATATTTCAATCTATAAAGGTCTGCAACGTGTTCTTGATCCCATGTACTGGCTTGAAGATGGTGAAATGGATCGAGCGAGTAGTATAATTAAAAACGTTAACTCGGATATAAATGGCTTGGAAGATGTCTGCGTAATTTCAGTCGGACATGGTACTAAATGTAAAGGAGATTTTATACAGTTTGTGCATGCTCATGGCAACCACTGGGTGATGGCTACCACCGTTGGTTGCCGTCCTGGCGTGATAAGAGTGTACGACAGTATGTATCGCCATTTTGATAAATCATGCTTACGACTTATACACAGTGTGGCACCAATAGATGAATCAACACCTGTTCTTATAGAATTAGCCAAGTTTCAAAGACAAAAAACAAAAGCTGACTGTGGACTCTTTGCAATAGCAGCTGCATTTTCTCTTGTTAGTGGGAAAGATCCTTCGACGGATCGTTACGATTACGAACAAATGCGGCTACATCTGCATACTTGCTTACAGCAAAATGTTCTCTTGCAATTTCCTGTGTTTAATGGACCAATATCATCGCAACAACGGAAGATATACAGTGTCGTAGTCTGTTGTAGTTGTAAAGATCTGATGAATCTCTCGGCGGCGGATAAGACAACATTACAGTGCAAGAAATGTGGCAAGTTCTGCCATGTAGCAAATAACTATATGCTGAATCCCTGCTCCACAAATGTTAATGATACGAATTTGTGTAGAAAATGTTGTGAGGCTATGAATGTTTGATGTTTTATTTCGCTCTATGATTATCTAATGATGTGTTCGTGGATCTACTGTTATACCACATACCCGCGGAACCTCATCTATTATATAGCTCATCATTATCGAATGATGTGTTCGTGTATATACGAGTATTTGTGGATCTACTGTTACACCACATACCCGCGGAACCTCATCTATTATATAGCTCAACCCCTCTAGACTGGAATTCCCTCCAAACCGGAACCCCTCTAGATTGGAATTCCCTCCAAACCGGAACCCTTCTAGACTGGAATTCCCTCCAAACCGGAACCCCTCTAGACTGGAATTCCCTCCAAACCGGAACCCCTCTAGACTGGAATTCCCTCCAAACCGGAACCCCTCTAGACTGGAATTCCCTCCAAACCGGAACCCTTCTAGACTGGAATTCCCTCCAAACCGGAACCCCTCTAGACTGGAATGAAATATGAGATCTGAGTAAAGTTGTATGATCTGATTATCTGGTTGGTCTATTCAAGTGCATCTCTCAGACTCAGCCAATTACTTGAACTTGAGTTTGAGATCTGCGATATATTGTATGACCTCTGGACATGGTCTCTGCTGCAAGTTCAATATCTTTCAAGAATATTTATTAATTTGATTGTTTAGAAAGTATTCATTATAGATATGAAAATGTATTAATTGTTTTTGTTGTTAATGTATTAATTATTTTTGTTGTTGATGTATTAATTGTTTTTGTTGTTATTGCACCAAATCATAATTTAATTAACTGCCAGCATATCCCCCCCTAGCCTGGGAAGAAGCGTTGATATATTAACACCCAAACCGTTAATTGAGCCATATTGAGTGTCTGATAATATCAATACCTCGGGAAACCTGAGGTGTTTTCCGTGTAATTATCGATTATCATTAATCCTATTAATAGGACTATCAACACGTGACTTAATTAATGACGTGACTTGAATTGAAAGCGATGCACTGTATATATTTGATGAACTGTATAATTGGCAGCCATCTTTTACGGATCATCAATCAGTGATTCCTGAAAGAATTCCATTTCTATTGTCATTTTGCCAGAAGTAAATAAGTGAAAAATTGACTGACTGGAGCCCAGGCTATGTACTCCCATCCGATTGGCCATCACACATTGTATATTGCCTGCTTCTCCTAATCTATTACAGACAGATATGTAGTCCAGTGTAACACGTTGGACTGGTAATCCAGGGATCGGAGGTTCGATTCCCCGTATGACCCTAATAAAATTAACAGTCTTTCAGATGGGACGTTAAACCGACGTCTCGTGTTGGTGCTTTACACCGTGCACGTAAAAGAACCAGATGAGACTCTGGAATTGGTCTCTCTCTGTATCATTGCACTATCCTCCAAATATCTAAAATGACTAATCTCTTCAGGAGGCGTCGCTCATATGGGCAACCGGTAGTGACGATAAATAAACGTAAAACACACATGTATTTCAGCTAACTTTACAAAATTGTGTGTACAAGCTCATCATCAAGATATCTTTGTGTAGGAAATAAGCGAATGTTATTCTCACCAATGCGACCCAGGTTCGATCCTCGGACAGGGCAGTATGTGAGATGGTACGATGGTCGCCAGATCAGACAGGTGGGTTTTCTCCGGGTACTCCGGTTTCTTGGACACATGTAAATAACACATATTATTTTATGCTTTCCAATGAAATATAGAAATTTATCAGTGAAATAATGTGTTGAAAGCAGTTGAATAACACATATTATTTCACACTGTTTTGCGTGTGTGATACCTAGCATCTTGATGTTGTCAACGCGAACTCAAACTGTCAGTGATAGTGACATCATTTATGATGTCATTTATTGATCTCTAAATATGACTCTAGCTCCATTTAGCGAACGGTTACATAGAAACACTTATCAGCTTAACCCTTTCAACACCACAGACCTCTAAATAGGCTTACAAAAAGTGTAGATCCAGATGAGCCGGCTCGTGACGAGCCGTCTCATCAGGATCTGCACTTTTTGCCAGTGATATGACTATTTTTAGACATAATTACCCATTTTGATAAATGAACTTGTCCAAATGTGATTTTCTGATTCATTTATTGGTTTATGAATATCATGAACCAGTCCATGTGAGTTACTTGGTGTTGAAAGGGTTAAAATAAAAAGAATATCTGATTTGTTAAAATGGAATGATCGAATAATATTTCACTTATGATGAGAAAACTATTATTATCAATCGTGGCTGGATTGCCCACTTATGATAATATTTCGGTCGGTGTTCATTCGGTGAAATATAATTTGATTATACACTGTATAAAGTTTAAACTATATTTATTTTACAACAAATTGCGATTCACTCTTGTTGGCGCGGATGAAAGCGTAAATGTGGTCATTCGTGTGGGAGGAAACCGGAGTACCCGGAGAAAACCACCTGTCTGATCTGGCGATCACCGTACCATTATACACTGTACAAAGTAGGGAGAAGGAACATGCATGTACATGTATATACATCATAACCTATCAAAGTAGGGAGAAGGAACATGCATGTACATGTATATACATCATAACCTATCTACCAAAGTAGGGAGAAGGAACATGCATGTACATGTATATACATCATAACCTATCTACCAAAGTAGGAGAAGAACATGCATGTACATGTATATACATCATAACCTATCAAAGTAGGGAGAAGGAACATGCATGTACATGTATATACATCATAACCTATCTACCAAAGTAGGGAGAAGGAACATGCATGTACATGTATATACATCATAACCTATCTACCAAAGTAGGGAGAAGGAACATGCATGTATATGTATATACATCATAACCTATCTACCAAAGTAGGGAGAAGGAACATGCATGTATATACATCATAACCTATCTACCAAAGTAGGGAGAAGGAACATGCATGTATATGTATATACATCATAACCTATCTACCAAAGTAGGGAGAAGGAACATGCATGTACATGTATATACATCATAACCTATCTACCAAAGTAGGGAGAAGGAACATGCATGTATATACATCATAACCTATCTACCAAAGTAGGGAGAAGGAACATGCATGTACATGTATATACATCATAACCTACCAAAGTAGGGAGAAGGAACATGCATGTACATGTATATACATCATAACCTATCTACCAAAGTAGGGAGAAGGAACATGCATGTACATGTATATACATCATAACCTATCTACCAGAGTAGGGAGAAGGAACATACATGTACATGTATATACCTCATAACCTATCTACCAAAGTAGGGAGAAGGAACATGCATGTATATGTATATACATCATAACCTATCTACCAAAGTAGGGAGAAGGAACATGCATGTACATGTATATACATCATAACCTATCTACCAAAGTAGGGAGAAGGAACATGCATGTATATGTATATACATCATAACCTATCAAAGTAGGGAGAAGGAACATGCATGTACATGTATATACATCATAACCTACCAACGTAGGGAGAAGGAACATGCATGTACATGTATATACATCATAACCTATCTACCAAAGTAGGGAGAAGGAACATGCATGTACATGTATATACATCATAACCTATCTATCAAAGTAGGGAGAAGGAACATGCATGTACATGTATATACATCATAACCTATCTATCAAAGTAGGGAGAAGGAACATGCATGTACATGTATATACATCATAACCTATCAAAGTAGGGAGAAGGAACATGCATGTACATACATCATAACCTATCAAAGTAGGGAGAAGGAACATGCATGTACATGTATATACACAAAAATATCTATCAAAGTAGGGAGGGAAAGGACATGCATGTACATGTATATACATCATAACCTATCTACCAAAGTAGGGAGAAGGAACATGCATGTACATGTATATACATCATAACCATCTACCAAAGTAGGGAGAAGGAACATGCATGTATATACATCATAACCTATCTACCAAAGTAGGGAGAAGGAACATGCATGTACATGTATATACATCATAACCTATCTACCAAAGTAGGGAGAAGGAACATACATGTATATGTATATACATCATAACCTACCAAAGTAGGGAGAAGGAACATACATGTATATGTATATACATCATAACCTACCAAAGTAGGGAGAAGGAACATGCATGTACATGTATATACATCATAACCTACCAAAGTAGGGAGAAGGAACATGCATGTACATGTATATACATCATAACCTACCAAAGTAGGGAGAAGGAACATGCATGTACATGTATATACATCATAACCTACCAAAGTAGGGAGAAGGAACATGCATGTACATGTATATACATCATAACCTACCAAAGTAGGGAGAAGGAACATGCATGTACATGTATATACATCATAACCTACCAAAGTAGGGAGAAGGAACATGCATGTACATGTATATACATCATAACCTACCAAAGTAGGGAGAAGGAACATGCATGTACATGTATATACATCATAACCTACCAAAGTAGGGAGAAGGAACATACATGTACATGTATATACATCATAACCTACCAAAGTAGGGAGAAGGAACATTCAACTTGAGAAAGTAGTTACGGTAATAAGGAAAATACATTTAGTTTAAACATTATTTAATTTACAACAATTGCAAAGCAAGTTTTAAACACTTAAATTAATCACTCTAGTTGGCGCGGATGAAAGCGTAAATGTGGGAGGAAACCGGAGTACCCGGAGAAAACCCACCTGTCCGATCTGGTGATCAACATACCATCTCATAATACTTTCCAGTCCGAGGATCGAACCCTGGTTGCATTTGTGAGAAGCAAGCGCGCTAACCACTGCGGTAATCGAAAAGGAGTTTGCTAATTAACTGATTAGTACAAGCATGTTCATATGCATGATGTTTAAATAGATAGCCATTCTCTACATGTAATTATCATTGATATCTCTGAGATGATATCGAATCATATGTGATCGTTTCGGATACATGTGAATACACCCGGATATCACACAGTCAACCAGGATATCACAAAGGCAACCTGGATATCACAAAGGCAACTTGGATATCACAAAGGCAACCCGGATATCACAAAGGCAATCTGGATATCACAAAGGCAACCTGGATATCACAAAGGCAACCTGGTTGGATATCACAAAGGCAACCTGAATATCACAAAGGCAACCTGAATATCACAAAGGCAACCTGGTTGGATATCACAAAGGCAACCTGGATATCACAAAGGCAACCTGGATATCACAAAGGCAACCTGGATATCACAAAGGCAACTTGGATATCACAATGGCAGCCTGGATATCACAACGGCAGCCTGGATATTACACAGGCAACCTGGTTGAATATCACAATGGCAACTTGGTTGGATATCACAAAGGCAACCTGGATATCACAAAGGCAACCTGGATATCACAAAGGCAATCTGGTTGGATATCACAAAGGCAACCTGATTGGATATCACAAAGGCAACCTGGATATCACAAAGGCAACCTGGTTGGATATCACAAAGGCAACCTGGATATCACAAAGGCAACCTGGATATCACAAAGGCAACTTGGATATCACAATGGCAGCCTGGATATCACAACGGCAGCCTGGATATTACACAGGCAACCTGGTTGAATATCACAATGGCAACTTGGTTGGATATCACAAAGGCAACCTGGATATCACAAAGGCAACCTGGATATCACAAAGGCAATCTGGTTGGATATC